>BQNB010079566.1:6744-30204 GCA_026074375.1 Tanacetum coccineum | reverse complement strand
TGATAAATCTGTTAACTAGATATGCTCACTTAAGAGCAGTATTGCATTACACATTAAAGAATAAGAATACTTTACATTTTATGAAACTGTAAAGATGACTGTCTGAGATAGGTATGTTGTTGACTTCAAAATACCCCATAAACGGTACTGTCATATTTCCATACTATGAATAGTATGCAAATATACATACGACACTTATCATAACGTTCAAATTCTTCATAATTTTATGAATTTGAAACAAGTATTCGGAAAGTTTACTCAGATGACTATTTAGCTGTCATGGACAGAAGGAGTTGAGGATGTTGGAAACGTTAGAATTCAACTTACTAATTAGTTTCATGCATATCTGTTTTAGTATTTGGATAATTGGTATGTAAGACAATTTTTACTTTCTGATGAATAAAGATACGTGGTATTTGTTATTCATACATATAATAATTGTTATCATATATTTGCATGTTTAATCCTTGAGTGATTATATCATTCTAAATATGTCCATTGTCGGTTAACAATATGGGAGTATTGTTACAAAAGACAAATGTGAGTGTTGGTTATATTCTTTGAATATATGGACGGTTCTCGCCAAACTCATATGTTATTCACAAGGGATATATATTGGACTCCCTAACCTTTGAATATTTACTTTTGGATCCTTAGTCATGAGTAAGATGTCGAATATGGTTAGTTAAGTCATCCTTAGACTTGAGAATACAAACAAGTTCTGATATGTGTGGATATCACTTTTTAATTCTAAGTCAAACGCTAACCTGAAAATGGTAGTTATAAAGGCTATTATTGGAAGTGATGTGAAGCAACATTCACAACACAGTATTCAACAAAGAATTTGTTCCTCCACTTGATGTGCAGAATGATACCATTGGCGCCTCTCCAGAATTAATCAAATAATTGTCTGGCCACAACCAAAGGGTAATGCAAGATGATTCTTGATTACATTTGGTATATTTGTATTAAGTTCTATAACGAGAATCTAAATGGTTAAACTATATGGAATGAGTTAGGATCCATATCCATGGTTTAACGTTATCTGAACAAAGGGATGATTATAGCAAGAGATAAAATAACCACGCTACTGAGAATGTTTATGAAACTTGATCTCAGACATTTTTAGTTTTAACAACGAATGTGAGTGTTGCTAGACGTTTCCGTCGTTAGTATATGGGCAGTCTGCTACTACAACTCCCAAGTGGGAGCTATTGGAATATGTTAGTTGGATTAGCACCTATACGACTAGAAATGTGTGAGCCTATTGGGGGCACACACGATAAGACACTTAGAGTGCGTTTAATACTTCACGTATGTTTCTATTGTAAACCAAATGACCTAAAACGACAAGACATGAATCCCATGGGTGCCTAAGTGTTGTAGCCGGCCATGAAGATTCTAGAGAGTGTCTAGGTTTGTTGGTTCTTGGAGATAAGGATAAAAGGAAGTGTTTTGATAAGGATAGAAGAGGTTTCCTACTTCTATCACGACTAGGGTTTCATGATGTACGACATAAAAAATCACTCATAAAAGAAATCATTCCTTACATCCGCATAGAAAATCAATTACCTTCTTATCCTTTGTTTTTCTTGTCGGCAGAGAACAACAAAACCAATTAAGGTTTTTGTTTTATTTGGTTGGCAAGAATACTAGTATAATATAAATCATTGTTTTGGTTTATAATTATACTTTTCATTCATAAATCAAGCGTGTACCTTCCTTTTGGTATTCGGTTGGGTTTAAAGCAAATCAAACACTTGTTGTTAGTTTATTGGTTCGTGAAATAACGACTAGCATCGTGACGTGCTTGTTTGACGTGTTGTGTGAGCAACCGTAGATAATAAGTTTGAATATTAATACTATATAAGTTTTTTGAAAAACCTGTACTAAGTGTTAATTTAATGTTAATGCTGCTCAGATCTACCAATGTCATTGAGGAGGTTTTTGGAGTTTTTGGAGTTGTTGGTGTCGCAACTGCCTTAGCTCTGAAGGTACATCTCTCGATCACCAACTTGTTTTTGTTAATATATGTAAAATCTTAACACATTACGGTCTTTGCATGCAGAGGGTTCCAAATATGAAGTTTGCAGTTAGAAAGATTATCATAAGAACATTGAAGATGTTGTTTTGGGGCATTATATTGCAAGGTAGATTAATTATGTTTTGAAATTAAATGAAAGGTGCATTGTTAAAAAAATGATCTTCAACTCGATAAATTATTTGTGCAGGATGGTACTCCCATGCACCTGATGAGTTGGTTTATGGAGTTGATATGAAGATAATTAGATGGTGTGGGATCCTTCAGGTGTGTATACTAACAATTATTACCTACTATTATCTATATACCATGATGCAAGGATGATAATTATTAGTGTAATGTCGCCGATTTTGGAGAATAGCATTGGTGTACTTGTTTGTAGCTCTAATTGAAACTTTAACCACAAAGTTCAGACCAACGGTTCTACAGCCTGGTCATTTCTCCATTTCTAAGCTTATCGATGGCAATGGTAAGTTTTCACCAAAACTAAATAAATTCTTCACGGGCATTTTAACATTTTCTCTTTGTTTGATATTAGGTTTGGAGGCCTCGTCATTTTTCTTATTTACTACATGATTATCACATTCTTTCTATATGTCCCTGATTGGAATTTTATTACAGACATAGATGGGGTATCAAAGAGTTTCACTGTAAGTTCCAATCCTACATTTAATTAAAAAAAATTGAAAAAAGAAAATGCAGATATTTAAAATCAAAATCTAATATGTTTATTGGTGTAAATATTGCTCAGGTTGAATGTGGTATGAGGGGGCATCTGGAACCTGCCTGTAACACAGTTGGTTATGTAGATAGAGAAGTATGGGGCATCAATCCTCTTTAAGTCAAACCTGTTTGGAGTCGATTAAAGGTTCACAAACACAAAAACAGCTTAGCCACAAATGTTAAGACTTGTTTTACCGTCATCAAAAGTTCACTAACATTTTTCGAGATTCTTTTTACAGGCTTGCACTCTTGCTTCTACAGACTGGTGATCTCCGTCCAGACGCCCCCACTTGGTGTCATGCTCCCTTAGAACCAGAAGGCCTATTAAGGTAACTAAATACAAATTGTTTGACCCATTGCTTTATAATAATTTAATGGAATATACCATATTTTTTTATACTAATAATCTGAGTATTTTGTGAATGATCAGTTCTATATCAGCTATTCTATATTGTGTTATTGGCATTCATTATGGACATGTCTTGATCTACTTCAAGGGTCATGTAGAGAGGCTGAAACAATGGGTTTCAATGGCCCTTGGCTTGTTGGTCATAGCAATTGTTCTTCACTTTTCTGATGGTATGTATTTTTTTGAATTTATATATACTTGACCCATCTTTCGTTCTAACTTGACCTTTTGATTTCTCTGTAGCGATTCCTATTAACAAGAAACTCTATAGTTTCAGCTACTTTGTTTCAATGCGGGGCCAGCCGGAATAGTGTTTTCAGCTTTCTACATCCTGGTAAAGTAATTAATTATCCTTATAGAATGGTTTGGCCACGCACTCGGGCACGTTAAGAAGAAGTGAAAAGCAATGATCACATAATAATTTTACAACTTAAATAAAATCATTTAGAACAGCAAAATGTACTCGATTAACTTTTGACCATTGTATTTTGTTCGACTCATTTGACAAGTTCCCGAGGTCTAGAGTTAATTATCGTGCCTTTTGACCAAATAGTCCAAAACAACCCATTTAGTTGTAAATGGGTCTAAACGGTCATTTCTACCAAAAAGCGAGAAAACTTGGGAAGTAAACTTGTGCTCTGTGATAGTGGTGGAGCAACGGCCATCCACTATAAGCATACAAGTAGAGCTATTTGTTTTTCTTTCGTTCTTTCTTAAATCTGAAATGTGATTTTTTTGTAAATTGTTATGACAAATTATAAAGATCGATGTATGGGGACAATCGGACAACGAACTCTGTTTTTGCTATTTGAATGGATTGGATTGGGCGTGATGTTGGTTTTTGTACCGGGAGCACAAGGTATTCTAGCAGGGTTCATAAATGGGCAGTACAACAAGAATCAAGAAAACAATCTACTACAAACTTTTGATAATATATACAATAGTTAATAAGAACCATAATCATTATAACACATATTAATCAATGTTGTTGCATTTCGAGATTTATAGGAAGTTACGTTAGTTATAAGCTTGGTAGCAGTTAGCAAAGAAAAGTAATTAGTTGTTCTTTTTATTGAAGATATAATTACCATTGTTTTTTGTTTTGTTAAAGTATGAATCAAATAACTTTCCTGGATGATGATTTGATTTGAAGCATATGATGCCAAGATCCAAGTTTAAGGACTTGTATGATGTTGAATGTTTTTGAATTGTAATGTCATTAGAACAGTTGTAGTTGGGATCGCATCAGTAGCTTCTATTGGTTTGTAGTGACGGTATAAGGGATTTGTTATGGAATATATCATTTCTTTGTTATAGTTGCGTCAATTATATGACTTATATAAATTGCATGTTCTCGCTCCCCTCGCTCCCCTCGTCGTCCTACAGGTTCTAGAAGTCGTCATTGATCAAGGCAAGTTGCTATTATTATCTAACAGTTTTATGATATTCATTGAAGGCAGTAAATCTTATTATAGTTTCACAGGTCCTACTCTCCTGCTCCTAAACGGAGAACTGACTATTCATATTCATGTTGAATTTAATGTGTTTCTTTCTTGGTTGTTGGTCATCTAGCAGAATCTAAAGGGCTACCTGACACCAGAAGATTTAGATTTTCGGATAGCAGTCCATTACAGTATCCCATCTACTGCATCAGTCCTTGCCTTTGATCCTATTCAGCGTGTGCTAGCCATTGGAACGTTGTAAGTTACTCAATATTCATCCTTTATACTACGTATTATTTTGGATGCCTGTCTTCTGAAATTATATGTGAACTCGATTCCAAGCGTTTTTTTTTTCAGCAATGAAGGTCAGACAGTTACCATCACTGAATCACCTTAGAAAAAATATATAAAGTTCACATCTTTCAGCTGAAAATGAAAGTCATAGGTTAATAGTGCTTTAACATCGTTACCTATGTAGGCAATGGTCTTTGTTGTGTGAAGAGCCTTAAGTAACTATAATCGTATTAATTTCACGCAGAGATGGCAGGTTAAAGGTGATCGGTGGTGATAACATTGAAGGACTTCTAATCTCTCCAAAGTAGTTGCCTTTCAAGTATTTGGAGGTTTGTTAGCTTTATATGTTTATGATGTCGACTGTCATATTTTATAGCTACTGAGGATCAAGGTCGTCATCGGGGTCGGTCTAGATGTGCTGATATATCACCACCCCAGGATTAAAACTAACTGGAGCTGAAGAAGACTTGTAATGGGATGCGCGTGTTTGATATGTGTACATATTTCATTGATTGTGAGCTTTTTTACCTTCTTGAATGCTAAAAGCTTGAGCTTAATTACGTATGGAAGCTGCATGCTTTTTTTGATATCTTCCATGGCTCTGTGTTTCTTCTCCTTCCGCGTAGCTTTCCTGTTATCTGTATGTGAGGCAATAAAAAAGGAGAAAATTACGTAGAATGATTTCAATCTAAGTTTACTTGGTCCACACTGAACTTCATAACAAAATACGTGTGATGTTGCTATTAGTTGTAAAATGCCTTCAATGAAGCAATGCAATAACCTAAACTGTTATCCCAATTTATTTAGGTTAACACCATGCTAGAAAAATATAGTTTTCTTGCCTTATAATGAATATACATACAAACAATGGCTTTATGATTATTCGTTAGCTATCTTAAAAGAACAAATTTACCAAATTATAGTAACGGTTGCATCAATAAATTTTCTGAAGGCAAATATTCACAACTAACCCACCTATATTACCTCATAATTGTTTGAATTTTATTGATAATTTTTTACCTCAACTCATAGGTTCAATTATCGCATTAAATAACTAAGAACTACTCTGACATTTCATTTCAATTGTTTTTTTTTAAACGGCAATTGTGGCTACATGGCCCCTAGCCCAGAAGGCGTAGCGAGCCCACACAACCAGATTGGGTCCAGCCCAGAAGGCAATGGGACAAGACTCGAACTTGAGACCTTGCCTAGGAGGGTAAAACCTCCATACCATTAGACCAGAGGCCCGTTGGTATTTGATTTCAATTGTAGTATTGTGCAAGTTCACACATTCCATCATTAAAACATATAGTTAAAAAATTATGAACAAAATTATCACCTTTTGGGAACCAATGAAAACATAAAGCCTTAATGCTGCCTTTACCCAAAAATAAAGCCTTATTACTGCTAACATCAACAACTACATGTGAGAAGATACTGGCCAAATTAGGCATGTACTTATGCAAAAGAACGAAATTTAAAACTCGGTATTGGTGCCAACAAAGAATTTCACCAAGCTTTATTTAATTGAATGGAACATCTAACAAAAAGAATTATAATATTATTTACATAGTTGCGGAAGACAAACCGGCAACAAGCTAAGCCGCTAGACTTTTTTAGATTGCAAAGCGGATCCTGTGCAAAACCACATTTGCAGATCTAGGCGTCATAACAAAAAATACAAGACATTCAAGATGATTATTGTTACGGTTTTGAATAGTTTATCAGGGATGATGTTTTCACTACAACGATAGAGCAATGAATTCATTAAGATGCTTAACATGCAAGTATTATAAATACTCTCGATCTTTCATTCTTCAAAATCCATTGTTTGCTTGTGATTTATAAGTTCATATTCAGGATTCCTTTCAAAGTCATTGAGCAAGAGATAATTTGTAGTTAAGAAACATGACAGTTGGAATAATCCGATTTCCCCGGTATGTTATTTAGCAATTATCTACCATATATTTTAACCTAAATTATATTTAGGAACACCAAATAATGTTTTGTTTTTAATTTACTTTCGTCCAGACAAAATAGATCCGTCTGTATTGATTCAATACAGGAGTCAAGATCACAAGAGCACTATTGCAAAAGGATATGTTCAATTAATATTTCAGTAGCTTTCCCGCAACACATGATTTTATATGTTCAATTATATTTGAGAAAAGGGCTCTTCACGCCACCGTTCATCTCCTGAGGATGAGGATAGGAGCGATATAGACAGACATAGGAGTAGCCACGAAACAAGAGACAAGGATAAGGATGGATAGAGGCAGGGAAAGGAGCCGTGATAGATAGGCTAAAAATAGAGACAAGGAAAAAAGTTGTGATGGGAAGCTAAAGATAGAGAAAAATAAAAGGAAATCAGAGAACCTGAAAGCAAAAGCAGGTACTTTTTACGTTCATCATAATAGGTTCTTTTTTTCATTCCATGTGTTAGATTTGTTAATCTTGGATAAATGCTTTTTGGCATTACTCTCTTATCTATTGTATTTCATTCCATGTGTTAGATTTTTATGCTTGATAAATGCTTTTAGGCATTACTCATTGACTAGCATTAGTGGCTCATTAATTGTTCAAGTGTTGCATGAGCTGAGTAGTTGTTAGGATGTTATGCAGTTCGCCAAAGTCGTTTACTTTGCTGTGTGGCTTTGTGATCCTGTGTTATCATTTTATTATGAAGTGAACCGCCCGTCGGGCTGGTTATGTTACTAGTATATATATATATATATATATATATATATATATATATATATATATATATATATATTTATCGTTGGGCAGGTTCAATTGAGAAGGCTAATTTTTATAAGAAGGAAAGAAGGGATCCTTAGCCTTCCATGCATCCCCTTTTTTTTTCAATCTAATGGCCTAGTTCATTCCCCAATTTACAACTATTATTAAAAGAGGGGACATTTGTAATTTACCTAATATATATAAAGAAAACACACATACCTTCACTAATAAACTGTGAAAACAAATAACTTCTTTCAGATCGTGAACCACATCCAACCACCAGTCAAAACCACCACTAAACCGGCCAGCACAACCACAGCATACCATTACACCGCCTGATCACCGCCGTTCAAACCACCACTACACCGTCGTCGCCATGGCAGCACCTAGTACCTTTCTGTCACTAATTTGGAGGCTATTAGGTTAAAATTGGCTCTTCAAAAGGTTAAATTCTTACACTTTCATCATTCACATAGTTGTAATTGGTGTTCATATTGACGATTTGCTTGTAATTTTTGTTCATTTTTGTTCATTTTTTTTCATGTAATTTTGCACATCAACTATTTGATGAAATGCCTAAACCAATAATGATCAAGTTGTGAATTTTATTTGCTGATTCATTGTTTTAGTAGGCTTGATAGTACTTATGGTTATGCTTTATTAATTATAGATTTCATTTTCACTTGACAAAGGTATAGGTGAACGGCTTCAATAAGCACATTTACAACTACTATAAGATGTGTGAACAACCTCGTCACATGTGAAAATATACGTCTTGTAGCTTTTTAAGATGTGTGAAAAACATCTTCACATGTGAAAATATACGTCTTGTAGCTTTTTAAGATGTGTGAAAAACTTGATCACATGTGAAAATATACGTCTTGTAGCTTTTTAAGATATGTGAACAACCTCGTCACATGTGAAAGTATACATATTGTAGCTTATTAAGATGTTTGAACAACCTCGTCACATGTGAAA
This sequence comes from Tanacetum coccineum, assembly GCA_026074375.1. NCBI lineage: Eukaryota > Viridiplantae > Streptophyta > Magnoliopsida > Asterales > Asteraceae > Tanacetum > Tanacetum coccineum. The sequence goes on along the minus strand of BQNB010079566.1, from coordinate 21,578 downwards.
ATATGAGTCTTGTAGCTTTTTAAGATGTGTGAAAAAAATCTGCACATGTGAAGATATACGTCTTATAGCTTTTTAAGATGTGTGAACATCTAGAGCTTCAATATGCTTTTGAAATATATTATCATGTAATTGTTGTATTTAGAGCTGCTTTTACCATACAGGCTTCGTTGTTGTTTTTCATTCCGAGGTTTCTTATGCTTACACATACACATAAGTTCCACGTCTCAATCATCTGATCAAGAGTTAGACTCTACACTTAAATCACCTTCTCTATATTGTAGCTAGTTTAACGTAATCTGCTGTGTGTCATTGTTAATGCCAATTTTTGGTTAGTTGATGTAAAAAGACATGGGCTTTTTATGGTTTGATGACAAACTGTTGGACCTTGTTGTTTTTGAATACTTGATGTGGAATACTTGTGTTTTGGAATATTTATGACAAGTCAATCGTCTCACATGATATCTTCCAGATAAAAGTTAATATTGATTCACATGGTTCTGGTTTAGTTTATGAAGGGAATTATGCTCTATGAAAGAAAAGTAACCAGGTCTAGGATATCTGTGCACACATATTCAATGGAACGCGGAAATACTTTATTACATATTCTTAGTTGTTAAGACCTATTGATGTGCTATTTTTTAGAGTCATAATGGTACATTATATGATAACCTATCATCTGTACTACGCGTACGCCTTCTTGCTTTAACGTGGCTACATGTTCATGGGTTCTGCTGCTTTTGTCTAAGGCATTATTTGGGATCATTCTGTTGCTTATGTCTAAGACAAATTTTGAAACAGTTCAAGGCTGAAGGGTTGTATGTTATTTGCACTAATGATATCATCAAGGAAGTCAACTACATACAGGTTTTGAAGGTTTGGGATACATTAACCTTAGAGGAGATACCGAAACTCAAAAAACGACTCGAGAGCGTATATTCTGCATACACAAATGATTTTAATAATCGGTGCACAGAAGTTGTTGCAACACGAACAGAAATTTCGCATTGCTTCTGATGGGATTTATGATGGAGAGAGCATCCAGTTTAGGGAAGCTGAAGTTGTTAATGATCATCAAGATAGCAAAACGAGGGGTTTTCGCCAGCTTTTTGTCACCGTCAGCCCACACTTATGTTATGATGTGAAACAAAATGTTTCCCATCTTACAAGGTGCACAAATACTCGTTTTTCGTCCCTTTTTCACATCTTTTGTTGTCTTGTACTGACTTTATGAATTTATGTCTTTTAACAGTATTTCAAGTAACAGGAATTCATTAGCAGGGATCAATCTTGATGATACAGATGTCATTACATCAGAACTTAATGATATTCCAGACACATTAACTAACATCCCCGTAAAAAGTTACCCTCTCATTATAACATTTCAAAAGTTTCTGATGATGCTGGATGGTACATTGGGAAATTCATTCTTTAATAGATTTTTTGAGGCGGGAGAAGGTTATGATGGCTGATTGGCTTAAAACAACTCCTTTAGTATATATATATATATATAATAAATATAAATATATAATAATAAGAATTATCCCAAAAATATCAATGATAAGAATTCCGTAAGGCTTTTAAAAGGATGATTACTTTTAACCAAAGTAAAATCCTAAAAAAAACTTCCCGGGTCGTGTCCCGACGAGGTGCGAATTTGAAAATCAAGGTAACGTTTATGGAACAATGCTTGAATATCACAATTTGGATTTGGTTATCTATTTATACTAATAAAATGCAAAAACAAGTAAAGGCACGCTAAAAACGAAAGCAATTAACGAAAAAACACAAAAAACGATAACGGGATCCTAAACCCGTTCTTTAAAAAACCTAATTCTACAAATTTAACCCTACCAACGCAAATTTATTTTTTAACAATCCTAAATGATAAAAGAAATTAAAAAAAAAGAATTATATTTTTTTGACTTTTATTTTATTTATTATGAATTAAAAACAGTTTTAATCTAAATTAATTATTAAAAATATTAAACTAATTACGAAAAATCTAAAGAAAAAATCACGAAAAGTACTTTGAGGTGAGCTTATTCTAGGAAAAATAAATTGAACTTACCAGCTTATCTAAATAAGCTGGAAATAAGCCTAAAAGGGCTTATAGGCTTTATAGCTAAATAAAGGATAAAAGGAAAGTTAACTAGACTTATAACGAAAAAGTCCCAAGGGCGCTACTGGCATTGAGTGTGTGTGTTGAGGCTTTGGTATAGAAGGGGGAGGTCACAGGTTCGAGTCCTGTGACACTCTTTTTGCTAATCTTTTTTTTTCAATTTTCTTTTTAAAAACTTAAAGAACAGACAAAAATGAGCAACTTTAATAGAAGGGACTATGTTTAAAACTTAATAATAAGCTGGAAATAAGCTAGAGAAGAATGACAGTTTGCTTAAATAAGGACTTAGCCACTAATGACTAAACTGCCTAGCTATTTAAGGCTCAATAAGCAATCTCAATTCCTAAATAAGCTAAGGCAGGGTAAGAGCTAGACCTAAGAGGCATAAAGGACTGAAAATGAGCAAAGTAAATAAGCTGAAATAATCTTAAAAACTAAAAAGACAACAGACACAAATAAAGACTAAATGGACTTGACCACTATTTTAAGCTAAGAAAAAGGCCTTATAAGCATTCAACATAAGCTGAAAACTTAAAACAAATGAAGTTTAGAACTAAAATGACTCAAATAAGCAAACATTAAGCTAATAAGCTAAAGGTATAGGCTAGAAAAGTAAGCTGAACAGGGCAGTTTGTGCTTGTTTTTGGATTTTTCTATTTCAATGACAAAGTGCAGCCTAAGGTTCTAAGACTCAAAAACAACTTTGACACTATAAAAAGACTCAAAACAGATTAAGACCTTATCAAAATAAGCTACTTTTAACAAAAACTAACTTATATTCATTCTAACTGGGTTAAATTTAAGATTGAAAAAGGACATTTTGGACTATTTTGGAACTGACATGAAACTAAAAGGTTGACAGATTGATAACTACAAATGAAAACAAGAAGTGCAGCCAATCTAAACTATTTCTAAGGCATTATAAACCTCAAACACAACTTAAAACAAGAACCTAACACACCTAAGGCCAATTATCTAGATGTGACAGTCTTGAAAAACTCATCAGATTCGAAAACTTAATAACACAAAACCTCAAAACCAAATTTTATCACTTAAAAACCTTTAGAAATTGCATTTTATGACAAACCTATACAAACAAAAGTGACCCACGGGTCACAACCAAATTTTGACCCACTTTGACTTGACAGACCCTTAAACCAAACACTCCCTTACATTTATAAAAACAAAATTTAGCTTATGACAGGACTAGTTAAGCTATGAAACCATCAAACATAAGATCAAATAAGGGCAACTAAGCAATAATAACACCAAAATAAGCACAAGACAATAAGCAAAGAGAATAAGCAGATAGCACTTTTTGAACCAAAATGTAAAAATGAACTTACAAGAAGTCCAAAGCTTTTGGTGAAAGCTTAACACCACAAACACTTTCCAAATCACCCTAATGCTTCCCAAGAAGCTCTAACCCATGGCCATCCAAAATTTCTACAAGCTCTAGCTTGTTTAAAACAAGCTAGTAGAAACCCAGAAGCCCTTCCAAATCTGGCTTGTCATCCAATTTAGCTTTTTTTGGTGATTTTTGGTAGAAAGGCTTAAACTCTTCAAGCTATGGAAAAGCTTGAATAGTTTAAATAAACAGCTGAAGTACAAGATAAAAAGAGCTTATGGAAGCTAAACAAACGTTTTTAAATCATAAATTGTAATAACTTAAAAACAAAATTTTCAAAAACACATAAATTTCATTAAACTTAAAAACAGTACAAGGTTTAAAAATCAAGTACAAGTGAACTAATATAAGCTGAGAATTAAAACTAAAAACTACATGCCTTTGAAGGCTTACAAAGGGTCCTATATATAGATAAATTTAAAGCCTTGGGTTCTTGGACTTGTGTTTCTTCACTGAGACAATGGAGAGGTGTGTTAGTTGTGTGAGTGAGTCAAGAATCAATCTCAGCCTTTAATCTTAAGTGTTCTCCAAGTTTTATCATCCAAGCCATCCATTCTTTGTCTTTAATCCTTGACGAATAGGGATTTAGAGGATTGCCAACATTGATTTGTTGTTTTATGAAGTGGGGTTAAGGTGGGAGGGTGATAGTTTTGTTTGATGGTGCAGTGGACGAGGTTGAGAACGATGGATGAATAGTAGTGGCGGGAAAATTGATTTTAGGGGTGAAATGAAAGTTAACGGGCGTTAGCCCTGTTTTTGTTATGTGTTTGCACCGTTAGTCCTTTTGGACTGACACTGTTAGTCCTTTTGGACTAACGGTGCAAAGGTTTAAGGACCTTGGGTGTAATATGGGTAAAGGGTGTATGGTTTGGGCTTTTGTTTGGGCCGGTTTAAGGTTTTGGGTTTTAAGGGTTTTAAAAACTTATAAGACTTATAAGTTTTTATACAATAAGCTTAATGGACTGACCCAGCTCATTAAATGGGTACGAGTTGGCCCATTTAAGATTTCTTCTTGTTCGGCTTCGTCTTTGACTTGTTGACTTTGTTGACTTTTTGGTTGACTTTGACTTTGACTTTTCACGCTCTTTCTATTCCCGTGCTCGGTTTTGTCGGTTTTGGCTTGATTTTTGTCCTTTAGTGAATATTCGTTACCTGCACAGCATAAATCACAAAACACACAAATACAATGTATTTTTGGTATATTTTGATCATTTTAGGCATGTTTTTATAGGTAAAAGGTATGTGTAATTAAGCACATACCAAAATCCCCCATACTAAGATATTGTCGTATCCTCACGCAATGCCATAAGTAAACACTTTTGAAAACCAAGAATCTCAATCCCCCTCGACTAATTACCTTGAAAAGTAGCTAAGTGTTCATCAAGGAGAATTAAAGAATCATTAGCTTTGAAAAGCCCCGTTTTGACCATTTTTAAATATTTACACTTATTACCACACATATTTTTGTATTTTTCCCTTTTTCTCATTTTTTTTGTACTTTTCTTTTTAAGCAACTAACTAACATGTTTGGACTTTTATTATTTTCATAACTTTTAGGGTCACAGAACAAGAAACACTTTAATCCTAAAATGCTCAAAAAGATAAATTCATCGTCCCCGACTTTTCACTTGTCCCAAACCAAGCTTAAAACGAAATCATCGTTAAATATAAGCTAAGATGCTAACACTACTCATACTTGTACCTTGTGAAACTTTTCGCTCCCGACAATTATTATATCTTAGGTGAATGTGCTTATTTCGAATTTCAACCCTAGATCAAACGTTTTGCAAAATTTATATGCTTCACGTTCCACCCAAAAAGTAATGAGTTTGAAGGCGAGATCATCCCATGTAGTGACTTTCGTCTCGACACATCCCAACCTTGCGACTAAGTGACCAGGCTTTTGACACCATACAAAGACTATTATCGAGACTCACGGACCTTTGGTTTCAACACCCTTGGATTTCCCGTATATACATAAAATCACAACTTAAAACGAAATAGTCTTAGTTCAAAAGCATATTTAAATTTAAGAAAAAGAGATTTTCCCTATATTTATTAAATCACATTTATATTACACTTAATATAATTATTCATCCTTTAAACTAAGGAAATCCTCGACCTTTTAGAAGGCTGCAACATCGGTTGTGAGCCGGCAAGATGCAGCAAACTTTTATCAGTCTCGGATAATTACTATGTGCCTTATTTAGAAGACTGCAACATCGGTTGTGAGCCGGCAAGATGCAGTAAACTTTTATTAGCCCACAGTTTTTATTATTATTATTACCTCATTTTTCATCATTTTTTTAACACTTTATATTATCATGATATAGAGAAAATTCCTTTTTAGAAAATTTAAGTATAAATTTGAACTAAAATTATTGATATCGACTATACTTCAAAAATTGTTGATTTAAGTTTAATTTTCGAAGAGAGCACGTATTATTAGTCCGGTTAGAAGCTTATGGGAGAGAAAAGCCACAAACTACACTTATGAGCTCTTAAGATTTCCAACTAATCCTTGTTTAGCATCTAACTCATAATTAACTCTATCATTTCTCGTTCTTCGCAAATTTAAAATCTTTAATAAAAAGATCCGCGAATGCTTAGTCTAAAAGTTAAGGAACAAGCTAGAGCTCAACACGCTCGATCGAGTCAAAATTTATTCTTATTCTACCCAGCAGGAAAGTCAAAATTGTGACAAAACACTTATTTTATTTTTGAAAATTTTTAAATTTTTTCATTTTTTTGGTATTTTGGTGTTAAAAACGGGATTACGTGAAAACAACGGCTGCAGGCCCAATCAAATCGATAGATCCCCCCATACTAGAACCTATAGACATTGAACATTGTCGCTTAATGTTTTAAGAAGGTCCTACGTAAATTCTAAAGCCTTTTATTAAGTATCTACAAAAAGCCGTTTATTAAGTATGCTCAAAGATAAACGTTACTCGATAAGATTGGATATTGGATTCCCATAATGAAGCTCGAGTGATCGAAGGAAAAAACCAGCACAAGAGGCTTCAAAATCCGGGGCAATCCTGGACATACAACAAAACACAAAGCACGAGAAAGGAAGAGGCGAGCCTCCTCACAACATACTTATTCATTACTACTATTATAATTATATTAGGATAAGCATGGGTTGCCACCTATGAAGCGCTTATTTAAGGTCACTAAGCTTGACCCGTCCCCCGAATTGAGTTGTTCATGGGGGATAAAAATAGAGACATGGAACATCCAAAATACGGATGTCATCCCCATAAATCGGGCTTTCAAAAATATTAATGAATTTGAAAGCTTTAGAGTCCCGATGAGATAATTTCGGTAGCAGTGAATGAACTCCTTTAGAAATGAGAATCCCGGGATTGAAAACTTTTTCCTTATTTTCGGATGAAAACGAGAGTAAAGTTTCAGACCCGAGAATTTCTATGTGGAAATGAAGTTCATGATCAGAAAGAGGAGGATTAAAATCCTCAAGAATTAAAGAAGCATTAGATGAGGATTTCTTCTTTACATTCTTATCCGGTGTTACTTGATTGGTGACTTCATAAAGGTTCTCATGTACGAGTATACCCGGATTGAATACTTTGTCCTCGTTATCGATTGAAGTCAAAGTATCAACCTTGGAAAAATCCTCATAGAGAACCGAGTCACACTCGAAGAAATGAGGAAGGAAACTACTCGATCCAGTAGAATCAAGTTCATCGACCAAGAGTTTAGAAACTTTGATTTTATTTTCCTTGGAGTCAAATGGATCATCATAAAATATTTTTCCCCATTCATCACTATCGGTCTTGAGATCAAAAAGATCATCATTGGCATCATCATATCTCGGTAGAGATGAATAATCAAGAGTATGTTCCTCGGTGAACATCTCAGGAATGGTATAAATAAGATCGTTATTAGGAGAATTTTCTGCTAATGGATCACGGTTAAGCAAATATTCGATCTCTCTAATAACGTCTTCCGGAGTCATGTTATCATTTCCCGGTGGAAATGACTCAATAAGAGCGAGTTCATCGGCGAACTCCTCAAGAGAATAATCACTAATCTCAAAAGTTATGAGACTAGGAGAAGAAGAAGTGGTACTGCCACTTAATGGATTGACATTAGGAGAAGGAGGGAAATCCTTGGTAGAATCAAGATTTAGCAATTTCTCAATTAGAACAATGTCTCCCTCCGAATCAAAGATATCATCTTTAACTTTCGGTGAAGTTAAATCGGAAGTGAGTGTGTCAGGTTCCGAAGAAAAAAAGGGATTGCCACATGATTTGTCATTTTCTCATTTGCGAACAAGTCTTCAAGATAATCTTTATAAGAAATATTGTAAATATCAATCATGTTGATTGATTCTCTTTGATGTCTATTAGAATAACTTGAAGTGCCATGTTTCATATTCAAGATTAATCTTTCGTCACCGTCACGGAGAATCAATTCTTCTCCGTGCACGTCAATCAAAGCACGAGCAGTCCTCAAGAAAGGTCTTCCTAAGATAAGGGGAACTCGAGGATCGCTTTCATAATCGACGATGACGAAATCAACAGGGAACGTGAATCTTCCTATCGGAACAAAGACATTCCTTCCAATTCCAGCTGGTGTACAAACTGACCGGTTAGCTAATTCAAGGGTCATTCGGGTAGATATAAGTTCGGATAAACCTAAATTTTTCCAAACCAATAGAGGCATCAAGTTGATACTGGCACCTAGATCAGCTAAGGCCTTGCACTTGAGCTCACTAAAACTACATGGAATGAGAAATTACTCAGGGTCTTCAAGTTTCTCGGGTAACTTCTTAAGGATAACCGCTGAGAAAATTTCATTGAGGGATGTATTTGCTAGTTCTAAAAGTTTCTCCTTATTGGAAAGGAGAGCTTTAAGCATTTTTTTTTTGGTATTTCGGAATTAGAAGTTGTTTAAACATTTGCCAAAACTTATGAATTTGTATTTCATCTTTGTCTTGCTGTTTTTCTTTGTTCATCCTTGAAGGATAAGGGATATTAGGGTGAAGAGGGTCCTTTTTTGGCATCTCATAAGATTTTTGTGAAGGGGCTTGAGGTTTTTGGACAAGAGGAGGTGGGACCTTAATGGTATACTCAATGAGTTCCGGGTTCATTAACGTCTCCTCTACTCGTTCTTCCTCCTCTGGATTAATGAATAGACGAGGCATTGGAATGGACGATCCATCTAAAACAATACCACTTCGGGTGGTGATGGCTTTCAAATCACATTTTGAGTTAGCAATGGTGTTGCTAGGGAGTGATCCCGAACCCGAAGAAGAAGCGGAGTTCATTTGAAAGAAACTAGCCATCATGTTCTTAAGCTCATTGGTTTGATTTGACATTGTGGCTTGCATTTCATTTCTTAATTCTAATTTTAAATTACTGATATGATTTCTCATAGCTTGCATGCTAGCCTCATTTGTTTTCTTAAATTTCTCCAATTCACTCAAAGTAGTAACTTGAGTTTGTTGAGTCGGGGCTTGATAACTCGAATTTCCTCTGTTTTGATTATAACCTTGATTGTATCGGTTTTGATTATTTTGCTCATATGGTTGAGCAAAACCCGGTGGTCGAGTTTGGTTAGCAATACTTGGAGGACGGTATCCGGTATTTCCCTGATTGTAGTTAACTGCGGCAGTTGAAACATATCCTTGGATATTGTCGTGATAACCCAAAAAAGTGTTGCCATCGGTGGCAGGACACTGTCGGTAAGAGTGAGCACCTCCATAAGTAACACAAGATTCCTCAACAGCTTTTACGGAAGCTGGAGCTGGGGTTACTTGATGTTGTTTAAACCTCGAGGTCATTGCACTAGTCACAGCACTAGCTACGACACTTGCTATCTCTAAGGAATCGACATTACTTGTTTTCACTTGAGAAACAATCGGTTTGTTTCTTGAATTATGAACTTTTGATTTGTTTTCAATGATTTTCAACACATCTTGTGCACTTCTATCCAAAAGATTACCACCGGCGGCAGAATTTAAAGAATCTTGATCGGATGGGTTCAAACCATTGTAGAAGGTATCGAGTTGATGCAATTCGGTAAAACCGTGATGGGGGCATGCTCGAAGGAGATCCTTGAATCGGTCACATGCCTCACTAAACGTTTCCTTAAACTTTTGATTAAAATTTGAAATTTCATTCCGGAGATTTGTTGTTTTGAGGGAGGAAAGAAATGGTTAATAAACGTGGAAACAAGATCGTCCCAAGTGAGAATAGAACGAGGAGGTTCTTTGTCGAGCCAAATCCGGGCTGGACCATCGATAGAAAATGGAAAAAGCATAAGTTTAATCAACACCTCGGGCACATCTTTGTACTTCAATGTAGAAGTGATCTTGTTAAAATATCGAATATGAGCATGAGGATCTTCAAAACCGAAGAATTGTTTTGAAGTTACAAGATTGATTATACTATGTGATGATTAATGCCTTTTACTATATATAAATATAAATAAATATATAAATATATAAGAAATGGGATAATATCAATGATAGTAGTATAGTATTACCGGAAGTATCGATTTCTCACATCGTTATCCACAAAGTTTAAAACCGGACCGGGGTCGTTCTTCCCGACGAGGCGTGAATTTGAAAGTCGAGTTTCGGTTTGGAACCGTGCTTGAATGATCAAAGATTTGATTTGCTTATCTATTTCTACAAATAAAATGCAAAAACGAATAAAGGAAACCTAAAAACGAAAGCTAGAAAAGATTTAAACTTAAAACGAGGACGGAAACGTAAAAAAAAGCGACTTAAAAATCTAATTTATCAAATTTTAATCCTAAAGTGAATTTTTAACTTTTAATTAATCCTAAGTGACTAAAAAGTTAGAATAAATAAAACTAGATCAAAAACAAAGGCATTTAAAGCTAAAAACGCGAAGAAAACATAAATGGGGTCGAAACCCGTTCTTTAAAAAACGAAATTTTAAAATATTAACCCTACGGATGCAAATTTATTTTTCCTAGGTCCCAAATGATAAAAGAAAATTTTGAAAAAAAGAATTTTATTTTTTTGACTTTTATTTTATTTTTTAGGAATTAAATACTGTTTTTAAAAAAATTAATTATAAAAAATACTAAACAAATTTATAAAAATCTGAAAAAAAAATTGGAAAATACTTTGACTAATGAGGAATGTAAGAAAAATATAAATGGGTTAGTCAGCTTATTGAATAAGCTAAAAATAAGCCACACTTGGCTGAAATGAAAAAGAGTGAAAACAGGTTATATAATAAATGTGGTAAAGTTTTGCAAGTGACAAGTCCCAAGGGCAGTGGTAAGTGTGTGTGTTGTTAAAGGGGAGGTCGCAGGTTCGAGTCCTGGCCTCACCCTTTTTTTATAAAACATTTTTTTTTCTTTTTGCAAAAATGTAAAACAGAATAAAATAAGCAAAACTAAAAAAAATAGCTTCTTGTGAAAAGTTAAAATAAGCTGGGAAATAAGCTAAGAATGTTGACAGATAGCTTTAAAATGAACTAAGGCTTAACTTTTTGGCTTTTCAAACATAATAAGCAAATGAAAAAGGGTAAACAAGCAAACTTCAACCTACCCTACACCTAATAAGCAAGTTTAATCCTAAATAAGCAACTACAAATAGCTGGAAAAGATAAGCAAAGATTCTTAGCTTTTTACACTAAGGACCTAAAGAGGCTAACTGTTAGGCAACTTTTAAGGTCGAATAAGCTAGTACAACAACAAAATAAGCAAAGACAGATGCCAACCTATACCTAATAAGCACATATCATAAAAAATAAGCCAATAAATATAAGCTAAAATAAGCTACAAATGGGTTGCAAAAAGGGACAGAATGCTAAAAATTATATTAAGGAAACTAAGGCTTAAACTGTTTGGTAAATTAATGACTAATTAAGCAAATGAAATAGGAAATAAGCAAGGCAGAAAGCTAGCTATATCTAATAAGCATAATGGAAACACAATAAGCCAAGGAAATTAGTAGAAAAGCCATGAAAAGCAAATAAGCACAAAGGGGTAAATACTTGCTAAGAAAACAACCTAAAGGGCTACCTTTGGGCTTAAAATTAAGCTAGTTATCCTAAAAGTTAATATTCAAAACTTAAAATCAGATGAAATTGGACCAATAAGCTATAAGAAAAAGTAATTTTTAAACATTTTGAAAGACATTCAAGTAAAGAAAAAGTCTAAAGAAAAGGGCTGGTTGCAAGGTATGAGCTGAGTATGCAATTTTTTGCTAAGACAAAAACCAAAAGTGCAGGCCTAATTTTCACTAATGAAAAGAGCTTAAAAGGGGAAAATTAGCTCAAACAGATAAAGTTTATTAACTATTGAACTTATAAAATAAATTTCAGAACCTATCACTAATTTTAACTAGTATAATTCTAAGATTGAAAAATGTGGCCTAACACTTAGAAAGATAGACAAATTTTTGGGATATTAAAAAAAAAGAACAAAGTGCATTTGACCATTGTGTTCGTGCTGCATTTTAATAGAAACCACAACACAAAGACAATACTTAAAAGTGTTTTTCACCAAAAAAAAAAAAAAAAAAAAAAAAAAAAAAAAAAAAATAAAAAAAAAAAAAAACAAAAAAAAAAATAACAAAAAAAAACAATAAAAAAACTAAAAAAAAAAAAAAAAAAAAAAAAAAAAAAAAAAAAAAAAAAAAAAAAAAAAAAATAAAAAAAAACACAAAAAAAAAAAAAATAAAAAAAAAAAAAAAAAAAAAAAAAAAAAAAAAAAAAAAAAAAAATAAAAAAAAAAAAAAAAAAAAAAAAAAAAACAAAAAAAAAAAAATAAAAAAAAATAAAAAAAAAAAAAAAAAAAAAAAAAAAAAAAAAAAAAACTAAAAAAAAAACAAAAACAAACTCAATCCAATAAGCTTCATAAATCTGTTCTGTCTTAACAGATTTACACAACAAGTAGACAAAAGCCAAAAACAAACTTAAGGGCTTAAATAACTTTTAAAAACAGGTTAAATCAACTAAATAAAGCTTATTAAAGGTGACTAAGTGACCCACAACAATTTTGCAATCATTTTGACCCGTTTTTAGGCTTATGCCAAACACCCCTTTATTTTTATGATTTTACTTTTTAAACTGATTGTAAACTAAAACATATAAGATTTTTATTAAAACTTATTTAAAATGACTAAATGAAGGATTTAAAACATATTTTAACTATTAAAAAGCACCAAGCCAATAAGCTAGAGCTTATTGGCTTTTGACTGAAAAACTAATATAAGCTGGGATTTTGCAAAACAAGACATCAAGTAAGCAAGACAAGCAGTTATAAGCAGATTCAATAAGCACACATAAGACATAAATAAGCACAAAATAAGCTGGATTGAGATAAGCAATAAAAGACAGATTTACATAACATTCAAACTTAAATTTTCATTCAAATTTTAAAAGGTTACAAGATTTTTTAAATGTAAAGACAGAAATTAAAAGGCATAAAACATAATTAAAAACATTAAATATTTAAAACTACTCCTCTTTGTTTTTTCTACTTCTGTCTTTTCTTCTTTATATAGGCTGATGAAGGTCTGACACTTGTGTTTCTTGTGTTTTCTATGTGAGAGGAAAACCAAATGCATCTTGGCCCTTCAATTGGCTTGTTCCCCAATCCAGTTAATCCACACCCTTGATCATGCCATGTCCAATGAAATAGCTTAGGATAGCCAGCGTATTTTTGAAGGTTTGTGAGGGTTTGAGAGTGAGGTTTTTGGAGTGGGGTGATGTGGGGTAAGGGTATTGTCATTTGTTGCAGGGTAAACACATAAAACGCGTGTGTAGGAGGGATGTACAGTACTAGGCGGGTAAATTTGGTTCAGGGTAAACTTTTGGAAAGTTGTCAACATAAGTCCCTGAAAGTGTGTAAGTGTATTGCAGTACACGTCCTTTTGTGTGACACTGTTAGTGCTTGAAGTTTAGTTGATATTGCACCGTTAGTCCTTTTGGACCAACGGTGTAAGGTTAATGAGATTGTGGGCTAAACGGCAGTTACATGGTATAAGGATTGGGCCAGGGATTTTATATAAAAGGGAATTGGGCTATTTTAATCTTAAAAGGCTTATTAGTCTTCATGCAATAATTAAATGGGCTGACCCGGCCCATTAGATGGGTACGGGTGGGCCCATTTAATATTTCTTCGATGTCGGCTTTGACTTTGACTGTTGACTTTTTGTGGGGTTGACTTTGACTTTTTCACGCTTTTCCATTTCGTGCTCGGTTTTGTCTATTTTTGCTTGATTTTTTGTCCTTTTCTCGGATATCTGTTTCCTGCACAATATAAGTAAAAACATACAAATACAATGTATTTTTGTACGTTTTTGGTCATTTATGTCCGATTTTAATGGTGAAAGGTATGTGTAATTAAACGCATACCACTATGCTTGAGCTCGAAATGCTCAGCGGGAATGGGTGGTACTACGATTGCCTCTGCATAACCCTCGGTGGGTGCACGGAGTAATTCCGCCATAGTATGTTGATCGGCCATCGTAACTATGGGAACTTCTTCAAGAGCGAATGGTTCGACTCTTTGTTTTGAACGTCTACGGTTACGACGTCTCGGATTCGTAGAAGTAGGATTCGTAGAAGGTTCACCAACGAATTTTGAAGAAGAGCGAGTTTGCATACACTAAAAACAAAATAAAAAGAAAAAATATTTTTGTAACCGATAATCGAACAAGTGTACGGTAGCTCTCTAGAAAACGCACAAAGAAGCGGAGGAGCGGGTAAGCGCGAAGCTATTAAAAACCTTCTCCTTTCGGGTCGAAGTTCGTAGGATCGACCCTCCTTATACCTCTCTTATAGTTTGTAATCTAAAGGTGAGCCGAATTCACAAGTGACACAACGGTCGTTTTTGTTGGTTTTTTAATTTTTTTGGAATTTTTGATTACTTGATAATAGAAAAAATATATTCACAAATGAAAGCGATAACTTCACGGGGAAGGGTCTTCAAACACTAATCTTCAAACGTACACAATAATCGTTTCACAACCTCCCCGGCAGCGGCGCTAAAAATTGACTTCAATCCTTTAGTATATATAAAAATTATATAATAAATATATAATATAGATATATGTAGGATCGTTTAAATCATAACACGGGTGATGATTCGAGTGGTTTATCTAGTTTCTAGTGAGAGAAACACAAGAGAGAGATTCTAGAGAGAGAGAGTGTGTGTATATGTTTTGAAGTGTAAAAGATTTGACTAGCTTGCCTCTTCCAAAGTTAGAAGAGGCTTATATGGTTTTTACAAAATACCGGGTATTAGTACCCGGCTTAAAACTGAAAGACATACGATTAACTATTAAACTAC
>BQNB010079565.1:0-30205 GCA_026074375.1 Tanacetum coccineum | reverse complement strand
AAGATTTTCCAAAAAGATTTAAAAAATTTTTTTTTCAAAAAGGGAAGGCATGCGGGTCGAACTCATGACCTCCCCCTTAGATAGCCAGCACCTCACACACGCACACACAAACCAACTGCCCTAGGGTCTTTTTCATTTACTAGTTTGCATAATCTAATTTATATAGCAACTTTTTAGTTTTAGGCTTATTAGTTTATTTGCTTATTTATCTGCTTATTTGTTAAGCAGTTGGTGTAGTTTTTATTTTTCCTTTAGTCCTCATAGACTAATGGAGTTTTCCTGAATTTTTCATAATTTTCCTAATTAGTTTAGTATTTTTAATAATTAATTTTCATTAAAACAATTTTTAAATCATAATAAATAAAATAAAAGTCAAAAAAATAAAATTCTTTTTTTTTAAATTTTCTTTTATCATGTAGGACCTAGGAAAAATAAATTTGCATCCGTAGGATTAAAATTTCTCAATTTGGTTTTTTAAAGAGCGGGTTTCGATCCCGTTCTCGTTTTTCGTGTTTTTAAGCTTAAATCACTTTTGTTTTTGGTCTAGTTTTCTTTGTTCTTGCATTTTAGTCATTTAGGGTTTATTAAAAGTGAAATAATCACTTTAGGATTAAATTTTGATAATTTAGGTTTTTAAGTTGCGTTTTTACGTTCCCGTTTTAGGTTTTAACTTAAATTGCTTTCGTTTTAGGTTTTCTTTACTTGTTTTTGCATTTTATTTGTAGAAATAGATAACAATTCAAATCTTTGATTATTCAAGCATTGTACCACAAACCGATACTCGATTTTCAAATTCACGCCTCGTTGGGACATAACGACCCGAGAATCATACATCCGGATTTACTACAATTGAGAGATTTTTGATTCTTATCCTTATATTATATATTTATAACTATTATATATTTATTAATATATATATTTAAAAGGGTTGGTTAGAACCTCAAAAATTAATTTTTGGCGCCGCTGCCGGGGAGGCTGTGTGACGATCATCGAGTTGAAGTTTATTTTGCCTTAAAGACCCTTCCTCGTGAAGTTATCATTCTCGTTTGTGAATATTTTCTTCTTATTTTTATAAAAATATAAAAATACAAAATATTTTTTCATTTCTTTTTATTATATAAACAAAAAAAATATAAAAACATTGTCTTAAATAAGAATAAAATGCATCATCAATATAATGCTTTCCACTGAAGCATTATCATAATAAGTTCCCGAATCAAAGATTAAAACTTGCCTTTTGTGTCACTTGCGAGGTACGGCTCACCTTTAATTGATTAACAAACTACAAGAGGGGTATAAGGAGAGTTGTTCCGAGGAACTACGACCCGAAAGGAGAAGGATTTTAATAGCTTCGCGCTTTCCCGCTCCTCCGCTCCTTTGTGCGTTTTTCTTTTAGAGAGCTACCGTGAAACAAGTTGATTATTGGTTTAAGTTATTCAATCTCATTTTTTCCTTTAATAAAATATGTTATTTAAAAAACTCAAAAAACCAAAAATAATCTCCTTTAACCTCTTTTTCATTTAGTACTTATTTTCTCGACCCTGTAATTTGTTTAATTCTTATGGCGTCATTCCACTATCGTTTAAATCCCCTTTACGCGATTAAAGAATGCTCGTCTTGTGGAGCTTTGTACATTACAGACTATTGTTGTTCTAAAGGAAGTCTCGTAGACAAGATCATTCGTGAACGACCCCCTCAGAATTGTGCAACTTGTGGAGACCCGGTTGATGGTCTATATTGTCGACCTTGTGCTTTTGTGCGAAAGTGTTTGAATGAAGGTTGGTATACAATTCATGATGAAAACGAAATTCTAAACACTTCCGAGTCATCCAATGACGATACTAACGTTGTTAGTGCACCCCGCCCAAGACCATTCATCTTCTATCAAGACCCCGTAAAAAGTCTTCCGAAGTCCATCCCACATTGACCCATCAACTGTTTGTACGAGTGTGGGGATTCGTTAGACGATATCTTTTGTCAACGATGTACTTGTAAGTCTTGTGGGAAAGGTGCTCATTATGGTTACAATTGTCCACCGCAAATTCCGATTATCTCTAATCCAGAACCATGCTACAATCAAAACCTTAATGAGATCCTACAAAATTTGCAACAACAATGTCTTTTTGGTACATGCCAACAATGTGGTTGTAATGAAATGAAGGATTGTTTTATTGTACGTTGGAAATGAACACCAATCAATTTTTCAACTAAATCCGCCTCTTCTAACAATCCCAAATTTTGCAAACACACCCTCCCCAAAATTTTCAAAGTTTTCAACAACAATATATTGTTGTGAAAATTGCCGGGGATCCTCCATGGAAAACTTACCAATGTCAACAATAAATGAAGTCTATTAATCATGAGCAAAAATTCTTTGCTATGATCCTAATTCTTTGGCTTTGACCAATTTTTATTATCATGAGCAAAATTCTTGCTATGATCCTAATTCTTTTGGTTTTGACCAATTTCAACCCCCGCAATATACCGTTAATCATCCTATCTTCAATGCTCAAAATACGCTTCTCAATGCTCAAAATGAGCTTCTCAATTCTCAAAATAAGCTTATGGAGCAAATGACATCCATATGTGATATGGCTCCCATTTGCTACGATGATGAATATGATGAAGAAAGTTCCATTCCCTTGAAAGATATTATTACTTCTGGACTTCCTCCGTGTGTTGCAGTCACACCCGTTTTACTAACCGAGGAGCCCGTTGACTCTCTCATAATGGAGGATGAGCATCTTGACACTATTCCGGCAACGGAATCGGACGAAGTAATAAAGTCTAGTGTTGAGGAGCTTGTCCCGATCCCAAGTGAGTCCGAGGGTATTTCCGACGGTGTGTGTGATGTGCCTCTTTGTGATAACCCTACCCCTCTTGAAGCTTTCAAAGATCACTCTGAGATTGTCGTCGATTCCAACGATGATTCTTCTTCGAGTGATGACGATTCTTTCTCTAGTAAGGACATCGAGTATGTCGATGCATCACCTCCCGATGCTGAGATCGTCAGCTTAGAGGTGGTGGAGATTGTTATCCCAGAAGTTGGAGGGATTGATACTGATATTCTTCTAACAATTAAAGACGATATCCTTCATGAAAATTTTTTGAATGTCAATCTTCTTATTGCTAAGATCGAAGCATTAAAAGATAATCCCACTCTATCTTCTGATGTTATGACCAAGTCTTCATCCACATCTCCTAACTTTTTCTTGGAGGAGACTAACACCGTTGATAATTCTTTACCCGAAACTAAAACTTTTTGCTTTAATCTGGAAGAGATTAGTAGTGGCAGTCCCACTTCTTATTCAGATTTATATCTTCCAGATTATGAAGCTTTCTATCTCGATGACGATCATGTTGAAGAAAAGAGTAGTGGCACTACCACTACTCATGCTGATTTTTCTCAATATGATTCGTTCATCTTTGATCTTTCGATCAATCCGTGTCCTCCTGCCGATAGGAGTGACTGTTATCATCAAGAGTTTGCCGGTGAACTTGCTCACATTATATCTCCACCGGAGTATGATTGTTTCTACTATAAGAATGAGCCCGATCAGGGCAATTTCACGATGGATGTGGTGGAGGATATTTTTGATAATCCGACAAGAGAACCAAGAGTTAATGTGCCTAATGTTTTGCCCACCTATCCCACCCTTCACCTGGATTCGGATTTCACTCTTTCTAGTGATTCCCTCGGATCCGACCTTGTAGTTTCTTTTCCTTTCGGAACTAGAAACAAGATTTTCGATCCAGGGATATTCATTGGAGTCCAATCCATGATATTTCTATCACCGGATGAATTTTCTTTCTCATTCATCCGTGATCCTCCTTTACCAGTGATTGACACTTTGCTTCCATTTTCATTCGAAAATGAGGACAAAGTTGTCAATACTGGTATTTTTGCTTCAGAGGAGAAATCTCCTCCTTCTTCATCACATCGGGGCTTTAAAGCTTCCAAGCTTTCTCATCATAAAAGCCCGATGTTGATTCATGGAGACAACACTCCTAATTTGGGTGTTCGTCATCCCCATTTCTATCCCCCTTGACAAGCTCAAGTATGGGGGGATCGGGTCAAGCTAAGTGACCTAAAACAAGCGCTTCATGGGTGGCAACCCATGCTTATCTATTCTATCTTCTTTCTTATTTCTAATAAGTGTTGTTGTGATGAGGCTCGCCTTTACTATTCTCGTGTCTTGTGTTTTTGTGATGTATGTCCAGGATTGCCTGGATTTTTGAAGCCTCTCGTACTCGCGGTTTTATCCTACGATCACTCGAGCTTTAAATCCTCAGCTTCATTTAGGAAATCCAATATCCTAATCTTATCGACTAACGTTATCTTTTGACATACCTAATAAACGGCCTTAGATTTACGTAGAGACCCTTCTTAAAACATTGAGGACAATGTTTAGTTCTAGTATAGGGGGGATCTATCGATTTGATTGTGCCTGCAGCCGTTATTTTCACGTAATCCCGTTTTTACCACCAAAATTCCAAAAAACAGAAAAAAACAAAAAAATTCAAAAATAAAATATGTGTTTTGTCATAATTTTGACTTTCCTGCTGGGTAGAATAAGAATAAATTTTGACTCGATCGAGCGTGTTGAGCTCTAGCTTGTTCCTTAACTTTTAGACTAAGCGTTCGCGAATCTTCACGAAGAACGAAAAATGATAAAGTTAAGTATGAATTGGATGCTAAACAAGGATTATTTGGAAATCTTAAGAGCTCATGTGTGTAATTTGTGGCTTTTTCTCCCATAAGCTCCTAACCGGACTAATAATACGTACTTTTTTGGAAATTAAACTTAAATCAACAATTTTTGAGATGTAGTCGATAGCAATAATTTTAGTCTTAGTTCAAATTTATACTTAAATTTTCCAAAAAGAAGTCTTCTCTATATATCGTGAAATAAAGTAAAATGAAAAAAAAGAATGAATAATAATTATAAACTGTGGGCTGATAAAAGTTTGCTGCATCTTGCCGGCTCACAACCGATGTTACAGCCTTCTAAAGAAATCCCATAGTAAGAATAATAATCCGAGACTGATAAAAGTTTGCTGCATCTTGCCGGCTCACAACCGATGTTGCAGCCTTCTAAAAGGTCGAGGGTTACAATTGCATCAATATTATATTAATGTTAAGTATGATTCAATAAATCTCTTTTTGTTAAATTTAAATATGCTTTTTTGAACTTATACCAATTTTCATTTAAAGTTTTTCTAAATAAGCTATGTATAAACGGGAAACCTAAGAGTTTTTGAAACCTAAGGTCCGTGAGTCCCGATACTAGTCTCTGTAGGGTGTCAAAAGCCTGGTCACTTAGCCGCAAGGTTGGGATGTGCCGAGACAAAAGTCGCTACATGGGATGATCTCGCCTTCAAACTCATTATTCTCGGGTGGAACGTGAAGCATAGAAATTTTGCAAAATGTTGATCCATGGTTGAAATTCAAAATGGCACATTCACCTAATAT
The DNA here is from genome assembly GCA_026074375.1 of Tanacetum coccineum. Classification (NCBI taxonomy): domain Eukaryota; kingdom Viridiplantae; phylum Streptophyta; class Magnoliopsida; order Asterales; family Asteraceae; genus Tanacetum; species Tanacetum coccineum. Next base: position 24,732 of record BQNB010079565.1, on the reverse strand, counting down.
ATAATAAATTGTCGGGAGTGAAAATTCACTAAGCAAGAGAGTTGCAAAATTAGTAGTGTTTATGCATCTTAACTTATATTTAACGGTGATTTCCCGTTTTAAGCTTGGTTTGGAATGAGTGAAAAGTCAGGGACGATGAATTTATCCTTTTTGGGGCATTTTAGGATTAAAGTGTATCTTATTCTATAATCCCTAAAAGTTTTAAAAAATAACGAAAGTCAATTATATTAGTTTATTGCTTAAAAAGAAAAGTACACAAAAAATGAGAAAAAAAAGAAGGAAAAAAAATACAAAAATATGTGGGAATAAGTGTATGTATATTTAAAAATGGTAAAGACGGGGCTTTTCAAAACCTTTGAGTCCTTAATTCCCCTTGATGAACACTTAGCTACTTTTTTGAGGGAATTAGTCAGGTGGATCGAGATTCTTAGGTTTTCATAGTGTTTACTTATAGCATTACGTGAGGACACGCAATAGTTTAGTATGAGGGATTTTGGTATGTGCTTAATTACACATACCATTTTCTATTAAAACGTGCTTAAAGAGACAACAAAAAAAAAAAAAAAAAAAATATGTAATAGTACTGTTGCGAATTTGTATGTCGCAGGTAACGGATATCTAAGAAAATGACAAAAAAACGAGCCAAAACGCAAAACGAGCACGAGAACGAAATAAAAAAAAAAAAAATAAAAAAAAAAATAAAAAAATAAAAAAAAAAAAAAAAAAAAGAGCGTGAATCAAAAGACAAAGTCAAAATCGAAGTCAAAGACCAAAAGTAAAATTCAAAGTCAACCCCGACAAAGTCAAAGGTCAAAGCCGAAGCCGTAACCGAAGAATCAAACTTAATGGGCCCACCCGAACCCATCTAATGGGCCGGGTCAGCCCATTAGTAATTTTACATGAAGACATAAAAGCCCCAAAACCCTATCAAAATCTAAACGGCCCAGTCTGCCTACCTAATTTCCTTTAATATTCAAAAGGCCCAAACCAGTAATCCATTAGCCCAATCACCCCTAAACCAACGTTAGCCCAACCCTTTTATACTTAACTCAGTTAAGTCCTTTAAGGACTGTAACTGCAAACACTCATAACACTTTGAGGACCTTTCTTGCCAAGTCCCTTAAAGTTACATCACCACAAGGACTTCATACAGCAAACACTCTTATCACTTTCAGGACTACTAAAACACCAAACGTAAAACATTTCACCCTGCATAAAACAAAACAGAGAACCATACATCATTTTTCCCGCCAAAACACAAACCCCACTATTCATGTTCGTTTACCTTACAAACATCAACATAAAACAAAAACATCACCCTCTCATTACACAACACACACCCCCAATGGCTCTTGCCACCTTGCAAAACTCAATATCCCCTCAATTGGGTTTATTAAAGTAGACAGACAAAAAAGATCAAGGGTTAGATCGTTTGGCTTGGAGGACCAATACATTCAAAGGCTGAATCAGCTTTGGCTTTTACCTCACCCAACAAGCACACCAGCGACCTTTCTCTCACTAAAGAAGCACAGTGAAGCCCTAGAATAACCTTTAGTATAAATAGCATAGTGTCATTTCATTTTCTTCTGGGTTGAATTTTGTTTAAAAGTCAAAAGCTTGTAATCAAAAATTTGTACCAATTTTAATTACTGCATTTTTAATACATTGTCATTAAATTTTTGTCTTTTAAATACTTGAAATTTTTAATTTACTCTATTTACTTTTTACTTTAAATTACTTGTCATTTAACTTTAACTGTCTTTTAAATACTGTCCTTAATCCTTTGTAATTCACAACACACCTCTCTACCCATTACACATCAGATACCTCATACCAACGCTTATTGAAAGCTTATTTCATTTTCTGTCAAAAAAAAATCAAAAATCCAAAAAAAATCATAAAATCTGTCCAAGAAAAGCAAGGAGCAAGGTTAATTCTGGATGGCCTTGGGTTTAGTGCTTCTTGGGAAGCTTTAGGAAAGGGTTTATCATGCATTTGATGCTATATGTCTTGCCAAAAGCTAAGGACAATTGTGAGTCTACTTTTTCCAATTTTTGCATTTTACTATTCATTTGCTTATTTTATGCTTATCATTGCTTTTTCTTGCTTATTTCTGTGTTTTATGCTTATATGTGTTTCTTTATTGCTTATTTATGCTTTGTTTACGTTTATTGTTAAATCTGTCCTTAACTTGCTTTTGATACTGCTTATTTTAACTTGCTTATTTACTGCTTATTTGTTGTTACTTTTTGCTTATTCTTGCTCAATATTAGTGTGTACTCATCATTTTTTCAAAACCCTTAACTCAAGATCTTCTCTTAATCACTTTAAACATCAATTTTGATAGTTAAAAGGGTGTTTGGGGTAGTAGGGGTAACCTGGGTCAGAATTGGTATAAATACATTGGGTCGCTTGCCTACTTTACAATCAATTTTAAGAAGTTTTCCAATATGTGTTTGCAAAGGTTAATTAATTTTAAAAAGTTGTTTTCAAGCTTTTTTAAGTGGTCTTAAAATTGTTGGTGATAAATCAGTGTTAAAGGGCTTATTGGATTAAGATTTTAAAACATACTTTTAAGAGTTGTTTTAATGTTGTTTTTGTGGTCAAAATGCATTAGTGTAAGGTCTTTCAAGTATAACCTCTTTGTATTGTAAAAAACATCATTCATGTTTCTTTTGGTTAAGTGTCCTACTAGTTAAAAATCCCCTTTTCACATTCCAATATCAGATACTTTAAATTGATCTTAGCCTTTAAAATTTTGAGCATAAGCTCATTAGGAGCTAGTCTCCATCTGATTTAACATTTTTTTAATTTGAAGCCTATTTTCTTGCTTATTTTATAGGCTGCTAAAGCCACCTTTTTCTTAAGTAAAATCAAGTCAGCATATGCTGACTATCACCAGCCCATTTCCTTTAGCTTTTTTAGCTTATCTTTGTTCCAAATTCTATTTTATTTGTTGATTATAGAAGCCCCTAAGCTAGAATTTCAGCTCCTATAAGCCAAATATCCATAAGCACCTCTAAGGGCTTAAAAATTAAGCCCAAAGAGTGCCCCTTAGGCTGCCTTGTCTGCCAGTTTTAGACCCCTAGATTATTTGCCTAATTTTGCTTTTCTGCTTGTTTTGCTTAGCTTATTTTTGTTTTTCCTTGCTTATTAGGTGATTTAGCTTATCATTGTTATAGCTTTCTGTTTTGCCTTAGCTTATTTTGCTAGCAACATAACAGTTAGCTTTCATATACCTTAGTGTTAAAAAAAGTGAATCTGCCCTTTTTCTTTGCTATTTTTCCACTTATATTGGTGTTCAAAAAAGATACTTTTTAAATTCTTATTTTTAATTGTTTTATAAGTTTTAAAAAAAAATCAAACAAATGTTTTAGTAAAAAGGGAGGCCAAGGATTCGAACCCTGGACCTCCCTCTTGTACACAAACACACTTAACACAACCTCTGCTAACACTAGTGCCCTTGGGAGTTTTCTGCCTATTCTTGCACAAACATTTCTTTTTCCTTTTAAGCTATCAACCAATTAGTGCTTATTTCCTAGCTTATTTTTTTACCTTTTTTCAAAGTACTTATTTTTATCTTATATTTCATCGTCCTTTAGCTACTTTTTTATCTTTTGTATTTTTCAAAGTTTCCAAAATCATATTAACAATTTAATCATTTTTTCTTTTCTAAACTGTTTTTAATTCATCAAAAATTAAAATAAAAATCAAAAAAATAAAATTCTTTTTTTTTTTAATTTTCTTTTATCATTTCGCACCTAGGAAAATAAATTTGCTTTCGTAGGGTCAAAATTTTAGATTTCGATTTTTTAAAGAACGAGAATTGAACCAGGGGGGTTTCACTTTTTCTGTGTTTTTAAGCTTAAATCGCTTTCATTTTTAGTCTAGTTTTCTTTATTCTTACATTTTAGTCACTTAGGGTTAATTAAAAGTTAAAAAATTATTTTAGGATTAAAATTTTTATAATTTAGTTTTTTTTAGGACGCGTTTTTAATGCCTGTTAATGCTTTTAGCCCGTATCTTTAATTGTCTTTCTTGTTTACTTTATTTTAGTTATTTTTTGCACTTTATTAGTTGAAATAGATTCCAAATTAAATCTTTGATTATTCAAGCATATATCCCAAACCGATTCTCGATTTTCAAATTCACGCCTCGACGGGAAACGACCCGGGAGATTTTTGATTTTACTTTGGTCAAAAGGAATTCGTTGAATCTTTTGGAATACTTAAACTATAATAATAGTTGATAAAATACCCCTAAAAATGTGGTCAACATTTTTTGGCGCCGCTGCGGGGAGGCCGGAGACGATTTATCGGTTAAAGTTTGTTTTGTGCTTGAAGGACCCTTCCCTTTATAAGTATTTTTCTTATTATAAAAATATAAAAATACAAAAATATTTTTCATTTCCTTTTTATTATAAAAACAAGAAAAACCAAAAATATAAAAACATTGTCCATAAAAACAAATAAAAGTCATCATCAATATAATGCTTTCAACTGAAGCATTATCATAATAAGTTCCAAATCAAAAGATTTAAAACTTGCCTTTGTGTCACTTGCGAGGTACGACTCACCTTTGATTGATAAACAAACTAAAAGAGGGGTATAAGGAGGGTTGTTTCGAGGAACTATGACCCGAAAGGAGAAGGTTTTTAATAGCTTCGCAGTTTTCCGCTCCTCCGCTCCTTTGTGCGTTTTTCTTTTAGAGAGCTACCGTGAAGCAAGTTGATTATCGGTTTAAGTTATTCAATCTCATTTTGTCTAATAAAAATAAATTTTTTAAAAAAAATCGAAAATCCAAAATAATCTCTTTTAAACCTCTTTGTCATTAATTCTTCTTCTATATTCCCTCTATTTTAATTCTTATGCGTCATTCGACATCGTTTTAATTCCCCTTTACTACGATTAAAGAATCTCGACTTGTGGAGCTTTGTACACTACAGACCATTGTTGTTCTAAAGGGGGTCTCATAGACAAGATCGTTCGTGATCCTAATAAAACACCCGACTCATCTCAACGACCCCCTCAGAATTGTGCAAGGTGTGGAAACCCGGTTGATGGTCCGTATTGTCAAGGATGTGCTCTTTTACGAAATTTTTTTAAGGAAGATTTGTTTACATATTATGTCGAAAATGGAATTTTCCAAGACCTTCATGATACTTCCGAGTCATCTAATGACAATACCAACGTTGTTAATGCTCCTCAAGAGCCATTCGTTGTCAAATAGGAACCCGGTGAAAATTCATCGCAAAGTCCTCCACATATCGACCATCATTGTTGTTACGAGTGTGGTGATTCGTTAGACGATATCTTTTGTCAACGATGTACTTTCAAGTCTTGTGGGAAAGGTGCTCATTATGGCTATAATTGTCCTCCGAAAGTTCCAATTATCTCTAATCCGAAACCATGCAACAATCAAACCGTTGATGAGCTCTCACAAACTTTGCCAAGTTTCGATCCGACATGCTATTCTGGAGATGGAAATTCATTCAGTTATGATTCCACTCCTAATTTTGTCAATGATTCTCCTAACGTTTTTAACCCACCTCAATAACCCCAATACGTGCCATACTCTTATGAGTTATGTGGGAATGATGCCCATCATGGTTACGATTGTCCACCTCAAGTCCCGTTTGTCTACAATCAGGACCCATGTTTCAATCAAAACTTTGATTATTTTCCACAAACTTGACCGAGTTTTCCACAACAATATCCTTGTTGTGAAGATTGTGGGTGTCCACACAGACTTTCAATGTTCAACACGATGAATAATTACGAACCTAATCTGTTTTTATGATTCTAAAAATTCTGGTTTACAAATTTCAACCCCCTAATATACTCAATCACTCCAAACTTCAATGGCTTAAAATAAGCATTTCTCAATCTCAAAATAAGATTATGGAGTCAAATGACATCCATTGTGATATGGTTGGTCAATATATGCAAAAGAAGGAAAAAGATAAGCGAATTGCGAAAGATCAAGCAGCTAAAGATCGATATTGGAAGATTCCCATTTGCTATGATGATGACGATGACGAGGAAAGTTCTATTCCCTTAAAAGATATTATTATTTCTGGACTTCCTCCATGTGTTGGCAACACACCCTTTTATCAACCGAGGACCTTTTTTGACTCTCTCATAATGGAGGAATGAGACATCTCGAACACTAATTCCGGCAACAGAATCGGACGAAGTAATAAAGTCTAGTGATTGAGGAGCTTGTCCCGATCCCAAGTGAGTCCGAGGGTATTCCCGACAAAATGTGTGATGTGCCTCTTTGTGATAATCCTACCCCTTTTGAAGCTTTCAAAGAACACTGAAATTGTCGTCAATTCTAACGATGATTCTACTTTGAGTGATGACGATTCTCCCTACGGTGAGGATAATCATTATCGTCGACTGCAACACACTCCCGATTTGATCTCGTCACTTACGGGTGTGGAGATTGTTATCCCGGAAGTTGGAGGGATTGATACTGATATTCTTCTAACAATCAAAGACTATTCCAACGTGAAAAATTGTTGATGCAATCTTCTATTGCTAAGATTCGAAGCATTAAAAGATAATCCTCACTCCATCTTCCGATTTATGACCAAGTCTTCCTCCTCATCCTCCTACTAATATTCGTGGAGGATACTAACATCCGTGATAATTCTTTAACCCAAACTGAAACTTTTTGGCTTAATTAAGTCTGGAAGAGATTAGTAGTGGCATTCCCACATCTATTCAGATATATCTCTTCCGGATTATGAAGCTTTCTATCTCAATGATGATCATGTTGAAGAAAAGAGTAGTGGTAGTACCACTACTCATGCTGATTTTTCTTAATATGACCCGTTCATATTTGATCTTTCGATTAATCCGTGTCCTCCTAGCCGAAAGGTAGTGACTTGATATCATGAGGATTCGCCGGTGAACTCGCTCACGAATCAAATCTCCACTGGAGTATGATTGTTTTCAACTTTAAATAATGAGACCCGAATAGGGAAATTCACGATGTGAATGTGGTGGAGGAATATTTTTGATATCCGACAAGAGAACCAAGAGTTCATGTGCCTAATTTTTTGTCCACCCATCTCACCCTTCATCTGGATTCAGATTTCACTCTTTCTAGTGATTCCCTCGGATCTGACCTTGTAGTTTCTTTTCCTTCTGGAACTAGAAACAAGATTTTCGATCCAGGGATATTCATTGGAGTCTAATCTATGATATTTCTATCACCGGATGAAATTTCTTTCTCATTCAAACTGTGAATCCTCCTTTACCAGGATTGACATTTCTTCCATTTTTATCCAAAAATTAGAACAAATTTGCTAATACTGGTATTCTTGCTATATCAGAGGAGAAACCTCCACCTTCTTCATCACAACGTGGGCTTAAAGCTTCCAAGCTTTCTCATCATAAAAGCCCGATGTTGATTCATGGAGACAACACTCCTAATTTGGGTGTTCGTCATCCCCATTTCTATCCCCCCTTGACAAGCTCAAGTATGGGGGGATCGGGTTAAGCTAAGTGACCTAAAACAAGCGCTTCGTGGGAGGTAACCCATGCTTATATATTCTATCTTCTTTCTTATTTCTAATAAGTGTTGTTGTGATGAGGCTCGCCTCTACCTTTCTCGTGTGCTTGTGTTTTTTGTTGTATGTCCAGGATTGCCCGGATTTTTGAAGCCTCTCGTGCTCGCGGTTTTTGTCCTTCGATCACTCGAGCTTCAAATCCTCAGCTTCATTTTGGGAATCCAATATCCAAATCTTATCGCCTAACGTTTATCTTTAAGCATACTTAATAAACGGCTTAGGATTTACGTAGAGACCCTTCTTAAAACATTGAGGACATTGTTTAGTTCTAGTATGGGGGGATCTACGATTTGATTGTGCCTGCAGCCGTTGTTTTTACGTAATCCCGTTTTTACCACCAAAATTTCAAAAAAATAAAAAATTTAAAAATTAAAAAAATAAAATAAGTGTTTTGTCATAATTTTGACTTTCCTGCTGGGTAGAATAAGAATAAATTTTGACTCGATCGAGCATGTTGAGCTCTAGCTTGTTCCTTAACTTTTAGACTAAGCATTCGCGAATCTTCGCGAAGAACGAAAAATGATAGAGTTAAGTATGAGTTAGATGCTAAACAAGGATTATTTGGAAATCTTAAGAGCTCATGTATGTAATTTGTGGCTTTTTCTCCCATAAGCTCCTAACCGGACTAATAATACGTGCTATTTTTGAAAATTAAACTTAAATCAACAATTTTTATGTAGTTGATAGCAATAATTTTAGTCTTAGTTCAAATTTATACTTAAATTTTCCAAAAAGAAGTCTTCTCTAAGTGTGAAATAAAAAAAATGAATGAAAAATATGATGAAAAATGAAAAAAAAGAATGAATAATAATTATAAACTGTGGCCTGATAAAAATTTGCTGGCATCTTGGCCGACTCACAACCGATGTTTACAACCTTCAAAGAAGCCCATGGTAAAATAAAAATCGGAATAACTAATAAAAGTATTGTAGCATCTTTGCGGCTCACAACGAGTTGCACCTTCTAAAAGGTCAAGGGTTACAATTGCATCAATATTATATTAATGTTAAGTATGATTTAATAAGTCTCTTTTTGTTATAAATTAAACATGCTTTAGAGACTTTGACTATTCATTTAAGTTTTTAAATAAGCAAGTATATACGTGGAAACCAAGAGTGTTTTGAAACCAAAGTCCGTGAGTCCCGATACTAGTCTTTGTGGGTGTCAAAAACCAGGTCACTTAGCCGCAGGTTTGGGATTGTGCCGAGACGAAAGTCCCACAACATAGGATTATCATCAGCTTAAACTTATTATTCTCCGGGTGGAACGTGAAGCATAGAAATTTTGTAAAAAGTTGATCCATGGTTGAAATTCGAAATGGCACATTCACCTAATATATAATAATTTCTGGTGTGAAAGTACACAAGTTCAAATATGGAGTTAGTGTTAGCATCTTAACAGATATTTAACGGTGATTACGTTTTAAGCTTGGTTGAATAAAGTGCAAAGTTCTGGGACAATGAATTTATCCTTTTTGGGTGGCATAACTAGGATTAGAAGTAGGCATCTGTTCAATATAACCCTAAAAGTTATAAAAATAACGAAAGTCAAATATATTAGTTAATTGCTTAAAAAGAAAAGTACACAAAAAATGAGAAAAAAAAGAAGGAAAAAAAATACAAAAATATGTGGGAATAAGTGTATGTATATTTAAAAATGGTAAAGACGGGGCTTTTCAAAACCTTTGAGTCCTTAATTCCCCTTGATGAACACTTAGCTACTTTTCGAGGTAATTAGTCGAGGGGGATCGAGATTCTTGGTTTTCTTAAGTGTTTACTTATAGCATTACGTGAGGACACGCAATAGTTTAGTATGGGGGATTTTGGTATGTGCTTAATTACACATACCATTTTCCATTAAAAACGTGCTTAAATAACCAAAAACGTACCAAAAATACATTGTATTAGTATGTTTTGAATTTGTATTGTGCAGGTAACGGATATCTAAGAAAATGACAAAAAAACGAAGCCAAAACGACAAAACCGAGCACGAGAACGGAAAGAGCGTGAAGCAAAAGTCAAAGTCAAAATCGAAGTCAAAGACCAAAAAGTCAAATTCAAAGTCAACCCCGACAAAGTCAATGGTCAAAGCCGAAGCCGTAACCGAAGAATATTTAATGGGCCCACCCGAACCCATCTAATGGGCCGGGTCAACCCATTAGTATTTTACATGAAGACATAAAAGCCCAAAACCCTATCAAAATCTAAACGGCCCAGTCTGCCTACCTAATTTCCTTTAATATTCAAAAGGCCCAAACCAGTAATCCATTAGCCCAATCACCCCTAAACCAACGTTAGCCCAACCCTTTTATACTTAACTCAGTTAAGTCCTTTAAGGACTGTAACTGCAAACACTCATAACACTTTGAGGGACCTTTCTTGCCAAGTCCCTTAAAGTTACATCACCACAAGGACTTCTACAGCAAACACTCTTATCACTTTCAAGGACTATAACTGCCAAAACGTTAAACTTTTCACCCTGCATAAAACAAAACAGAGTAACAAACATCTTTTCCCGCCAAAACACAAACCCCACTATTCATGTGTCGTTTACCTTACAAACATGCAACATAAAACAAAAACATCACCCTCCATTACACAACACACACCCCCAATGGCTCTTGCCACCTTGCAAAACTCAATATCCCCTCAATTGGGTTTATTAAAGTAGACAGACAAAAAAGATCAAGGGTTAGATCGTTTGGCTTGGAGGACCAATACATTCAAAGGCTGAATCAGCTTTGGCTTTTACCTCACCCAACAAGCACACCAGCGACCTTTCTCTCACTAAAGAAGCACAGTGAAGCCCTAGAATAACCTTTAGTATAAATAGCATAGTGTCATTTCATTTTCTTCTGGGTTGAATTTTGTTTAAAAGTCAAAAGCTTGTAATCAAAAATTTGTACCAATTTTAATTACTGCATTTTTAATACATTGTCATTAAATTTTTGTCTTTTAAATACTTGAAATTTTTAATTTACTCTATTTACTTTTTACTTTAAATTACTTGTCATTTAACTTTAACTGTCTTTTAAATACTGTCCTTAATCCTTTGTAATTCACAACACACCTCTCTACCCATTACACATCAGATACCTCATACCAACGCTTATTGAAAGCTTATTTCATTTTCTGTCAAAAAAAAATCAAAAATCCAAAAAAAATCATAAAATCTGTCCAAGAAAAGCAAGGAGCAAGGTTAATTCTGGATGGCCTTGGGTTTAGTGCTTCTTGGGAAGCTTTAGGAAAGGGTTTATCATGCATTTGATGCTATATGTCTTGCCAAAAGCTAAGGACAATTGTGAGTCTATTTTTTCCAATTTTTGCATTTTACTATTCATTTGCTTATTTTATGCTTATCATTGCTTTTTCTTGCTTATTTCTGTGTTTTATGCTTATATGTGTTTCTTTATTACTTATTTATGCTTTGTTTACGTTTATTGTTAAATCTGTCCTTAACTTGCTTTTGATACTGCTTATTTTAACTTGCTTATTTACTGCTTATTTGTTGTTACTTTTTGCTTATTCTTGCTCAATATTAGTGTGTACTCATCTGTTTTCAAAACCCTTAACTCAAACCTCTCTTAATCACTTTAAAAATCAATTTTTGATAGTTAAAGGGGTGTTTGGGTTAGTAGGGTAAAGTGGGTCAGAATTGGTATAAATACCATTGGGTCACCTTGCCTACTTATACAAGCAATTTTAAGTAGTTTCAAATCTGTTTTCAAGGTTTTTAATTTTAAAAAGTTGTTTTCAAGTTTTTCTTAAGTGGTCTTAAAACTGTTGGTGATAAATCAGTGTTAAAGGGCTTATTGGATTAAGACTTTAAAACATACTTTTAAGAGTTGTTTTAATGTTGTTTTTGTGGTCAAAATGCATTAGTGTAAGGTCTTTCAAGTTTACTCTTTGTTTGTTAAAATCTGTCATGTTTCTTTTGGTTAAGTGTCCTACTAGTTAAAAATCCCCTTTTCACATTCCAATATCAGATACTTTAAATTGATCTTAGCCTTTAAAATTTTGTGCATAAGCTCATTAGAAGCTAGTCTCCATCTGATTTAACTTTTTTTTTAAATTTGAAGCCTATTTTCTTGCTTATTTTATAGGCTTTAAGTAAAATCAAGTCAGCATATGCTGACTGTCACCAGCCCATTTCCTTTAGCCTTTTTTAGCTTATCTTTGTTACAAATTCTATTTTATTTGTTGATTATAAGAGCCCCTAAGCTAGAATTTCAGCTCCTATAAGCCAAATAGCCATAAGCACCTCTAAGGGCTTAAAAATTAAGCCCAAAGGGTGCCCCTTAGGCTGCCTTGTCTGCCAGTTTTAGACCCTTGGCTTATTTGCTTAATTTTTCTTTTCTGCTAGTTTTGCTTAGCTTATTTTTGTTTGTCCTTGCTTATTAGGTGATTTAGCTTATCTGTTTTAGCTTTTCTTGTTTTTGCCTTAGCTTATTTTGCCTAGCAAGCCTTAACAGTTAGCTTTCATATACCTTAGTGTTAAAAAGTGAATCTGCCCCTTTTTCTTTGCTTATTTTTCCAGCTTATTTTGAGTTTCAAAAAAGTTGTCTTTTTTAAAGTGTCTTATTTTTAATTGTTTTATAAGTTTTTAAAAAAAAAAATCAAAAAAAAAAGTTTTAGTAAAAAGGGAGGCCAAGGATTCAAACCCTGGACCTCCCTCTTGTACACAAACACACTTAACACAACCTCTGCTAACACTAGTGCCCTTGGGACTTTTCTGCCTATTCTTGCACAAACATTTCTTTTTCCTTTTAAGCTATCAGCCAATTAGTGCTTATTTCTAGCTTATTTTTTTAGCCGTTTTTCAAAGTACTTATTTTTCTTAGATTCAGCGTCATTTTAGCTACTTTTCTGTATTTTTTTAGAATTTTCCAAAATCATTTACTATTTTTAATCATTTTTTCTTTTCTAAACTGTTTTTAATTCATTAAAATTTAAATAAAAATCAAGAAAATAAAATTCTTTTTTTTAATTTTCTTTTATCATTTCGTACCTAGGAAAATAAATTTGCTTTCGTAGGGTCAAAATTTTAGATTTCGATTTTTAAAGAACGGGATTGAATCCCGTTCACGTTTTCCGTGTTTTTAAGCTTAAATCGCTTTCGTTTTTAGTCTAGTTTTCTTTATTCTTACATTTTAGTCACTTAGGGTTAATTAAAAGTTAAAAAATCATTTTAGGTTTAAAATTTTTATAATTTATTTTTTTAGGACGCGTTTTTAATGCCCGTTAACGCTTTTAGCCCTTATCTTTAATTGCCTTTCTTGTTTGCTTTCTTTTAGTTATTTTTTGCACTTTATTAGTAGAAATAGATTCCAAATCAAATCTTTGATTATTCAAGCATAATTCCCAAACCGATTCTTGATTTTCAAATTCACGCCTCGACGAGAAACGACCCCGGAGATTTTTGATTTTCCTTTGGTCAAAAGGAATTTCGTTGAATCTTTTGGAATACGTACACTATATAATAGTTGATATAATTACCCCTAAAAAGGTGGTTATCATTTTTTGGCGCCGCTGTCGGGGAGGCCGTGAGACGATTATCGAGTTAAAGTTTGTTGTGCCTTGAAGACCCTTCCTTGTGAAGTTATTTTCTTATTATAAAAATATAAAAATATTGTCCATAAAAACAAATAAAAGTCATCATCAATATAATGCTTTCAACTGAAGCATTATCATAATAAGTTCCAAATCAAAAGATTTAAAACTTGCCTTTGTGTCACTTGCGAGGTACGGCTCACCTTTGATTGATAAACAAACTAAAAGAGGGGTATAAGGAGGGTTGTTCCGAGGAACTACGACCCGAAAGGAGAAGGTTTTTAATAGCTTCGCGCTTTCCCGCTCCTCCGCTCCTTTGTGCGTTTTTCTTTTAGAGAGCTACCGTGAAGCAAGTTGATTATCGGTTTAAGTTATTCAATCTCATTTTGTCTAATAAAATATGATGTTTAAAAAAAATCGAAAATCCAAAAATAATCTCCTTTAACCTCTTTGTCATTTAATTCTTCTTCTTATCCCTCTATTTTTAATTCTTATGGCGTCATTCGACTATCGTTTAAATTCCCTTTACACGATTAAAGAATGCTCGTCTTGTGGAGCTTTGTACACTACAGACTATTGTTGTTCTAAAGGGGGTCTCGTAGACAAGATCGTTCGTGATCCTAATAAAACACCCGACTAATCTCAACGACCCCCTCAGAATTGTGCAAGGTGTGGAAACCCGGTTGATGGTCTGTATTGTCAAGGATGTGCTCTTTTACAAAAAAAAATTAAGGAAGATTTGTTTAAATATTGTGTCGAAAATGGAATTTTCCAAGACCTTCATGATACTTCCGAGTCATCCAATGACAATACCAACGTTGTTAATACTCCTCAAGAGCCATTCGTTGTCAAACAGGACCCCGGTGAAAATTCCTCGCAAAGTCCTCCACATATCGACCATCATTGTTGTTACGAGTGTGGTGATTCGTTAGACGATATCTTTTGTCAACGATGTACTTTCAAGTCTTGTGGGAAAGGTGCTCATTATGGCTATAATTGTCCTCCGAAAGTTCCAATTATCTCTAATCCGAAACCATGCAACAATCAAACCGTTGATGAGCTCTCACAAACTTTGCCAAGTTTCGATCCGACATGCTATTCTGGAGATGGAAATTCATTCAGTTATGATTCCACTCCTAATTTTGTCAATGATTCTCCTAACGTTTTTAACCCACCTCCACAACCCCAATACGTGCCATACTCTTATGAGTTATGTGGGAACGATGCCCATCATGGTTACGATTGTCCACCTCAAGTCCCGTTTGTCTACAATCAGGACCCATGTTTTAATCAAAACTTTGAATATTTTCCACAAACTTCACCGAGTTTTCCACAACAATATCCTTGTTGTGAAGATTGTGGGGGTCCTCACGAGACTTTTCAATGTCAACCGATGAATTATTACGAACCTAATCCGTGTTATGATTCTAATTATTCTGGTTTTGACCAATTTCAACCCCCGTAATATACCGTCAATCATCCAATCTTCAATGCTTAAAATAAGCTTCTCAATTCTCAAAATAAGATTATGGAGCAAATGACATCCATATGTGATATGGTTGGTCAATATATGAAAAAGAAGGAAAAAGATAAGCGAATTGCGAAAGATCAAGCAGCTAAAGATCGATATTGGAAGATTCCCATTTGCTATGATGATAACGATGACGAGGAAAGTTCTATTCCCTTAAAAGATATTATTATTTCTAGACTTCCTCCATGTGTTGCAATCACACCCGTTTTATCAACCGAGGAGCCCGTTGACTCTCTCATAATGGAGGAATGAGACATCTCGAACACTATTCCGGCAACGGAATCGGACGAAGTAATATAGTCTAGTATTGAGGAGCTTGTCCCGATCCCAAGTGAGTCCGAGGGTATTCCCGACAAAATGTGTGATGTGCCTCTTTGTGATAATCCTACCCCTTTTGAAGCTTTCAAAGAACACTTTGAAATTGTCGTCAATTGTAACGATGATTCTACTTTGAGTGATGACGATTCTCCCTACGGTGAGGATAATCATTATCGTCGACTGCAACACACTCCCGATTTGATCTCGTCACTTACGGGTGTGGAGATTGTTATCCCGGAAGTTGGAGGGATTGATACTGATATTCTTCTAACAATCAAAGACTATTCCAACGTGAAAAATTGTTGATGCAATCTTCTATTGCTAAGATTCGAAGCATTAAAAGATAATCCTCACTCCATCTTCCGATTTATGACCAAGTCTTCCTCCTCATCCTCCTACTAATATTCGTGGAGGATACTAACATCCGTGATAATTCTTTAACCCAAACTGAAACTTTTTGGCTTAATTAAGTCTGGAAGAGATTAGTAGTGGCATTCCCACATCTATTCAGATATATCTCTTCCGGATTATGAAGCTTTCTATCTCAATGATGATCATGTTGAAGAAAAGAGTAGTGGTAGTACCACTACTCATGCTGATTTTTCTTAATATGACCCGTTCATATTTGATCTTTCGATTAATCCGTGTCCTCCTAGCCGAAAGGTAGTGACTTGATATCATGAGGATTCGCCGGTGAACTCGCTCACGAATCAAATCTCCACTGGAGTATGATTGTTTTCAACTTTAAATAATGAGACCCGAATAGGGAAATTCACGATGTGAATGTGGTGGAGGAATATTTTTGATATCCGACAAGAGAACCAAGAGTTCATGTGCCTAATTTTTTGTCCACCCATCTCACCCTTCATCTGGATTCAGATTTCACTCTTTCTAGTGATTCCCTCGGATCTGACCTTGTAGTTTCTTTTCCTTCTGGAACTAGAAACAAGATTTTCGATCCAGGGATATTCATTGGAGTCTAATCTATGATATTTCTATCACCGGATGAAATTTCTTTCTCATTCAAACTGTGAATCCTCCTTTACCAGGATTGACATTTCTTCCATTTTTATCCAAAAATTAGAACAAATTTGCTAATACTGGTATTCTTGCTATATCAGAGGAGAAACCTCCACCTTCTTCATCACAACGTGGGCTTAAAGCTTCCAAGCTTTCTCATCATAAAAGCCCGATGTTGATTCATGGAGACAACACTCCTAATTTGGGTGTTCGTCATCCCCATTTCTATCCCCCTTGACAAGCTCAAGTATGGGGGGATCGGGTCAAGCTAAGTGACCTAAAACAAGCGCTTCGTGGGTGGCAACCCATGCTTATCTATTCTATCTTCTTTCTTATTTCTAATAAGTGTTGTTGTGATGAGGCTCGCCTCTACCTTTCTCGTGTGCTTGTGTTTTTTGTTGTATGTCCAGGATTGCCCGGATTTTTGAAGCCTCTCGTGCTCGCGGTTTTTGTCCTTCGATCACTCGAGCTTCAAATCCTCAGCTTCATTTGGGAATCCAATATCCAAATCTTATCGACTAACGTTTATCTTTAAGCATACTTAATAAACGGCTTAGGATTTACGTAGAGACCCTTCTTAAAACATTGAGGACAATGTTTAGTTCTAGTATGGGGGGATCTATCGATTTGATTGTGCCTGCAGCCGTTGTTTTTACGTAATCCCGTTTTTACCACCAAAATTTCAAAAAAATTAAAAAATTAAAAATAAATTAAAAATAAAATAAGTATTTTGTCACAATTTTGACTTTCCTGCTGGGTAGAATAAGAATAAATTTTGACTCGATCGAGCGTGTTGAGCTCTAGCTTGTTCCTTAACTTTTAGACTAAGCATTCGCGAATCTTCGCGAAGAACGAAAAATGATAGAGTTAAGTATGAGTTAGATGCTAAACAAGGATTATTTGGAAATCTTAAGAGCTCATGTATGTAATTTGTGGCTTTTTCTCCCATAAGCTCCTAACCGGACTAATAATACGTGCTATTTTTGAAAATTAAACTTAAATCAACAATTTTTATGTAGTTGATAGCAATAATTTTAGTCTTAGTTCAAATTTATACTTAAATTTTCCAAAAAGAAGTCTTCTCTAAGTGTGAAATAAAAAAAATGAATGAAAAATATGATGAAAAATGAAAAAAAAGAATGAATAATAATTATAAACTGTGGCCTGATAAAAGTTTGCTGGCATCTTGGCCGACTCACAACCGATGTTTACAACCTTCAAAGAAGCCCATGGTAAAATAAAAATCGGAATAACTAATAAAAGTATTGTAGCATCTTTGCGGCTCACAACGAGTTGCACCTTCTAAAAGGTCAAGGGTTACAATTGCATCAATATTATATTAATGTTAAGTATGATTTAATAAGTCTCTTTTTGTTATAAATTAAACATGCTTTAGAGACTTTGACTATTCATTTAAGTTTTTAAATAAGCAAGTATATACGTGGAAACCAAGAGTGTTTTGAAACCAAAGTCCGTGAGTCCCGATACTAGTCTTTGTGGGTGTCAAAAACCAGGTCACTTAGCCGCAGGTTTGGGATTGTGCCGAGACGAAAGTCCCACAACATAGGATTATCATCAGCTTAAACTTATTATTCTCCGGGTGGAACGTGAAGCATAGAAATTTTGTAAAAAGTTGATCCATGGTTGAAATTCGAAATGGCACATTCACCTAATATATAATAATTTCTGGTGTGAAAGTACACAAGTTCAAATATGGAGTTAGTGTTAGCATCTTAACAGATATTTAACGGTGATTACGTTTTAAGCTTGGTTGAATAAAGTGCAAAGTTCTGGGACAATGAATTTATCCTTTTTGGGTGGCATAACTAGGATTAGAAGTAGGCATCTGTTCAATATAACCCTAAAAGTTATAAAAATAACGAAAGTCAAAAATATTAGTTAATTGCTTAAAAAGAAAAGTACACAAAAAAATGAAAAAAAACAAAACAAAAAAACAAAAAAAAAACAAAAAATACAAAAATATGTGGGAATAAGTGTATGTATATTTAAAAATGGTCAAAACGGGGCTTTTCAAAGCTATTGATTCTTTAATTCCCCTTTATGAACACTTAGCTACTTTTCGAGGTAATTAGTCGAGGGGGATCGAGATTCTTGGTTTTCTTAAGTGTTTACTTATAGCATTACGTGAGGACACGCAATAGTTTAGTATGGGGGATTTTGGTATGTGCTTAATTACACATACCATTTTCCATTAAAAACGTGCTTAAATAACCAAAAAACGTACCAAAAATACATTGTATTTGTATGTTTTGCATTTGTATTGTGCAGGTAACGGATATCTAAGAAAATGACAAAAAACGAAGCAAAAACGACAAAACCGAGCACGAGAACGGAAAGAGAGTGAAGTAAAATTCAAAGTCAAAATCGAAGTCAAAGACCAAAAAGTCAAAGTCAATGTCAACCCTGACAAAGTCAATGGTCAAAGCCAAAGCCGTAACCGAAGAATACTTAATGGGCCCACCCGAACCCATCTAATGGGCCGGGTCAGCCCATTAGTATTTTACATGAAGACATATTAGCCCAAAACCCTATCAAAATCTAAACGGCCCAGTCTGCCTACCCAATTTCCTTTAATATTCAAAAGGCCTAAACCAGTAATCCATTAGCCCAATCACTCCTAAACCAACGTTAGCCCAACCCTTTTATACTTAACTCAGTTAAGTCCTTTAAGGACTGTAACTGCAAACACTCATAACACTTTGAGGGACCTTTCTTGCCAAGTCCCTTAAAGTTACATCACCACAAGGACTTCTACTGCAAACACTCTTATCACTTTCAAGGACTATAACTGCCAAAACCATAAACTTTTCACCCTGCACAAAACAAAACAGAGTAACTAACATCTTTTCCCGCTAAAACACAAACCTCACTATTCATGTGTCGTTTACCTTACAAACCTGCAACATAAAACAAAAACATCACCCTCCATTAAAACCCCACCCCACATGGCACTTGCCACCTTGGGAATCCCTCAATATATCATTGGTTAAAGAGAAAGACAAAACAATCAAGGGTTTAGATCGTTTGGCTTGGAGACCAAGATCATTCAATGGCTGAGATCACTTTGGGCTTTTACCTCACACAACAAGCACACCAACTGAGCTCTCTCACTAAAGAAGCACAAGTGAAGACCTAGAATAGCTTTTAGTATAAATAGCATAGTGTATTTCATTTTCTTTTTGTCGAATTTTATTTAAAAGTCAAAAGCTTGTATCCAAAAATTTGTACCAATTTTAATTACTGCATTTTTAATATATTGTCATTTAATTTTTGTCTTTTAAATACTTGTATTTTAATTTTATGCAATTTACTGTTTTACTTTAAATTACTTGTCATTTACCTTTAACTGTCTTTTAAATACTGTCCTTAAGCCTTTGTATAAGCTTTTAAGTCCTTAAAAGCTTATTTCATTTTATGTCAAAAAAAAATCAAAAATCCAAAAAAAAAATCATAAAATCTGTCCAAGAAAAGCAAGGAGCAAGGTTAATTCTGGATGGCCTTGGGTTTAGTGCTTCTTGGGAAGCTTTAGGAAAGGTTTATAAGCATTTTGAGTGCTTATTGTCTTGCCAAAAGCTAAGGACAATTGTGAGTCTATTTTTTCCAATTTTTGCATTTTACTATTCATTTGCTTATTTTATGCTTATCATTGCTTTTTCTTGCTTATTTCTGTGTTTTATGCTTATATGTGTTTCTTTATTGCTTATTTATGCTTTGTTTACGTTTATTGTTAAATCCGTCCTTAACTTGCTTTTGATACTGCTTATTTTAACTTGCTTATTTACTGCTTATTTGTTGTTACTTTTTGCTTATTCTTGCTCAATATTAGTGTGTACTCATCTGTTTTCAAAACCCTTAACTCAAATCTCTCTTAATCACTTTAAAAATCAATTTTTGATAGTTAAAGGGGTGTTTGGGTTAGTAGGGTAAAGTGGGTCAGAATTGGTATAAATACCATTAGGTCACCTTGCCTACTTATACAAGCAATTTTAAGTAGTTTCAAATCTGTTTTTCAAGGTTTTTAATTTTAAAAAGTTGTTTTCAAGTTTTTCTTAAGTGGTCTTAAAATTGTTGGTGATAAATCAGTGTTAAAGGGCTTATTGGATTAAGATTTTAAAACATACTTTTAAGAGTTGTTTTAATGTTGTTTTTGTGGTCAAAATGCATTAGTGTAAGGTCTTTCAAGTTTACTCTTTGTTTGTTAAAACCTGTCATGTTTCTTTTGGTTAAGTGTCCTACTAGTTAAAGATCCCTTTTTCACATTCCAATATCAGATACTTTAAATTGATCTTAGCCTTTAAAATTTTGAGCATAAGCTCATTAGGAGTTAGTCTCCATCTGATTTAACTTTTTTTTTAAATTTGAAGCCTATTTTCTTGCTTATTTTATAGGCTGCTAAAGCCACCTTTTTCTTAAGTAAAATCAAGTCAGCATATGCTGACTGTCACCAGCCTATTTCCTTTAGCCTTTTTTAGCTTATCTTTGTTCCAAATTCTATTTTATTTGTTGATTATAAGAGCCCCTAAGCTAGAATTTCAGCTCCTATAAGCCAAATAGCCATAAGCACCTCTAAGGGCTTAAAAATTAAGCCCAAAGAGTGCCCCTTAGGCTGCCTTGTCTGCCAGATTTAGACCCTTGGCTTATTTGCTTAATTTTGCTTTTCTGCTTGTTTTGCTTAGCTTATTTTTGTTTGTCCTTGCTTATTAGGTGATTTAGCTTATCTGTTTTAGCTTTCCTTGTTTTTGCCTTAGCTTATTTTGTCTAGCAAGCCTTAACAGTTAGCTTTCATATACCTTAGTGTTAAAAAGTGAATCTGCCCCTTTTTCTTTGCTTATTTTTCCAGCTTATTTTGAGTTTCCAAAAAGTTGTCTTTTTTAAAGTGTCTTATTTTTAATTGTTTTATAAGTTTTAAAAAAATCAAAAAAAAAAGTTTTAGTAAAAAGGGAGGCCAAGGATTCGAACCCTGGACCTCCCTCTTGTACACAAACACACTTAACACAACCTCTGCTAACACTAGTGCCCTTCGGACTTTTCTGCCTATTCTTGCACAAACATTTCTTTTAACCTTGTTTTTCCTTTTAAGCTATCAGCCAATTAGTGCTTATTTCTATCTTATTTTTTAGCCGTTTTTCAAAGTACTTATTTTTCTTAGATTCAGCGTCCTTTTAGCTACTTTTCTGTATTTTTTTAGAATTTTCCAAAATCATTTACTATTTTTAATCATTTTTTCTTTTCTAAACTGTTTTTAATTCATTAAAAATTAAATAAAAATCAAAAAAATAAAATTATTTTTTTTAAAAAAATTTTCTTTTATCATTTCGCACCTAGGAAAATAAATTTGCTTTCTTAGGGTCAAAATTTTAGATTTCGATTTTTTAAAGAACGGGATTGAATCCCGTTCGCGTTTTCCATGTTTTTAAGCTTAAATCGCTTTCGTTTTTAGTCTAGTTTTCTTTATTCTTACATTTTAGTCACTTAGGGTTAATTAAAAGTTAAAAAATCATTTTAGGATTAAAATTTTTATAATTTAGTTTTTTTAGGACGCGTTTTTAATGCCCGTTAACGCTTTTAGCCCGTATCTTTAATTGCCTTTCTTGTTTGCTTTCTTTTAGTTATTTTTTGCACTTTATTAGTAAAAATAGATTCCAAATCAAATCTTTGATTATTCAAGCATAATTCCCAAACCGATTCTAGATTTTCAAATTCACGCCTCGTTGGGACATAACGACCCGGGAATCATACTTCCGGTTTACTACAATTGAGGTTTTTGACTATCCTTATTATAAGTATTATATATATATATCTTTAAAAAGGGTTGATCAAGAGTTTGTCAACCGTTATTTGGGCTATAGGCTAGAGTCTGGGATAGATACAACATATAGCTTATCTATATAACTGGATCAATATGACTACAAATAAAATCATGTTTCTACTTCTGGTTAAGTGAATGGTCGACTAAGGTATCTTAGGACTACAAATAATGTTGTGTTTCCTTTGGTAGTTAAGTGGATTATGGACTACCAGTATATAGATAACTATTGGGCACAAGTTGGCAAAGCCTTAATGAGCTAGGTTTTAATATTGTCACCTAGATAGATTATAATTGACGGTGTGAGCTTTATGCGGGTTTGGTTGATTGTGACAGGATTAACCGTAATATAAACCTAGAGTTTAGGGAGAAGTACCACCTAGCTTTGGAATGATATACCACCAACGAAAGTAGTACAATCATTGCACACATAGATAATTCATACATTTTATTTAATTAATCTTGGTTAATACGTTTTCCTTACATAAGTGCTTGACCTCTTCTTTATTGTTTTTTATCTGCCTGTGTGTGTTATTTGTCTTATTTATCGCTTTATTAGTTTAGATTAAACCAAAACTTGTGCTAGTCTCTTAGGCTGAACCCCCTCTTTGCGTTAGTTTAGGTTTAGTTAGGATTAATTAAGATTAACTTAGATAACTAGAACACTGGTAGATTAAGTATTAACGCTTACTCTTAGTGATCGACACCCTACATACCAACGAACCTATAATCGATCGGGTACACTATCCGTTAGTGTTAGTTAATAGGTAAAGTAGGTAAAATATAAATAGTAAAACTTGATAATATAATTACCTATACTAAACGACACATCATTAAGCAAACCAGGGGAGTATTAGTTTCTCTTGTCTTTTATTTATTTTCCCTTTCTCGTTTTTTGGGTACTTTTAGAACATTGGGGACATGTTTAACTTGAGTGTAGGGGGTAATGAAAGCCGTAGAAACTATCTTTCTATTTGCATTTGCTATTTCTTTAAAACGATGTGTAATATACAAAAACATAGTTTAGGATGGTAATTTTAGCCTAAATTTAAAAACAATTATGGCATATATCGGTGAAACTGTAGTATTAGAAGTGTCTCATAGATAGGAGTTATATGACTACCACAAAAACCCTACCACTCAAAAAAATTCCACCCCCAAAATGCGTGGTTCGCCCCTAGATCTTTAGGAATAAAAGTATTCATCTTGAATGCTTAAGAGAGTGTACCGGTAGTATATTATATTCTAGAACTTGCTTTAGTGATGTATTCCGAGACTGCTAGTGAGATTGCATTTGTGTGATTAGAATTTGCTAAGTGATAAGAGGCATTAGGATAACCGTTATTTTTATCTTGCGTTTGTTATAGTTATGATGATCTCCTTGGTCATATAACTACCCCACACCCTTGCTATACATTCATTTTTAGTGCAAGATACCCCTAGTACACCCCTTTGAGCCTTTCCTTTTCGCTATTGTAGTGATTTTCCGGTGGATTCCAGACTATTATTGAAGAGCATTCTTTACACCCCACTAAAATGTTACACCCAAATCGCCTTAGCCCCTCTTATATGTACTCATTGTTTGTACATTATTGTGAACACAATTGTTTAACCCTAGTTAATTGTTTGCTTGATTACATGGTTGCAAAGTCGAGTGAATTGTTAGTGTATACAATTTTGGGATGATTGGAATCATGGTAGTTTTTATCATATGGAGGAATAGGGAAGAAAGTCAAAGTATTACCCCCATATTTATCTAATATACTCCATATTTTTTATCCTTCTAATTCGAGTCATTAGTTAGTTTATTTTTGGAGTATTAAAAACTCAAGTGTAAGGGTGCTGTTATAAACCCCAAGTCATGTATATTATTTATTTTCAGCAGATGAAGGGAAAAAGAGGAAAAAATGAAAAAAGAAAAAAAAATGATAGAATATACGGACTGTCATCCTGCTTATGTTTAAGTCAAGAAAGAGTCCAGAAAACAAAAGAAAGAGTTTGATGTATAGTTTTGTATGATTATTAGAGTTTTGTCGAGTCTTGGCTTAAAAACGCCTTTTACATGTGATCTTGTGAATGATTGACTTGCCCCTAGTAAAATATCCCCCATTATCCCTTATCGTGTTTTCCATACCCTACACCTAACGTTACAACCCTTGTAAAGACCTCTTTGATAGTATTTCCTAGGTGCTTACGCCAAAGTAGTGGAGTTTTGATCTTATATCAAGCTTATGGTAATCTATATGATATGCCAGGTAGAGTGAGTGTTATTTTCCCGTTTCCAATATTGTTATAATTCATTATACACCTTAGTGAAAAAGAGAATCCAAACACTTATGTGAGGTGCTAGTATATAATTTTCGTGCTTTTATTACAAGGTTGATCCGGTTGTGCCATAAATAAGTTCTACTTAGTAAGTTAAATGCCCTCGACTTTACTATTTATTAGGCATAAAAGCTTATTTGCTTGAGGACAAGTAAATCCAATGTGTAGAGATATCTGATGAGGTGTCATTCTATATACCTTTTCGGGGTCATTTAACCCCTAAAATCATGCAAATGTGCTCTATTATTGCCCTAAATCCTTTTCTTTTTGTGTATTTAGCATTTGTGAAGCACTTGGACGGAATACACATGACTTGGGCTCGATTCGAGAAGAAACAAGGCAAAAACATAACTTTTCAGGCTCGCGACCACCTTCATGACGGCGTCGCCAATTGTGCCTAGAAAGTGAAATTTTGGACATGTTTTGTGACACTTTAGTGTGTGGAGACGGCGTCACCAAAGGATCGTGACGGCGTTATAATTTCAAGGTGACAACATCACCAGAAGACTATAACAACCCAAGAATTTTCATCAACCTATTTTACTATGATCACAATTGTACGGGGAAATTTTTCGCTTTATTA
>BQNB010079564.1:0-30206 GCA_026074375.1 Tanacetum coccineum | reverse complement strand
TGTTGGTTATCAATGGAGATCCTCTGGAAAGAAAGTCGCCTTAGGAAAACTTAACTGTGGTTATCAATGGAGACCCACAAGAAAGAAATTTGCCTTAGGTGATATGTTCCCTTTAACTAAGCTTTCTGTACATTGTTCTATTATAACTGCTAACCACCAGGACCCCAACAAAAATTGAGGAACCGAAATTCTAAACTCTCCACACTCGAATGTTTTCAAATGCAGGTCATACATGTTATCCTTTGGTATCTAGACTCAGGCTGTTCAAAACATATGACGGGGAATCGGTCAAAGCTCAAGAACTTTGTGGAAAACTTCATCGGGATAGTCAGATTCGGGAATGATCACTTCGGAGCTATCATGGGTTATGGATATTATGTTATTGGTGACAGTGTGATCTCAAGAGTATACTGCGTGGAGGGACTTGGACACAATCTATTCTCTGTAGGGCAATTTTGTGATTCTGATCTTGAAATGGCCTTCAGAAAGCATTCTTGCTTTGTTCGTGATATTTATCTTATTATTATTTTAATGTTTTCAAGGAAACCGCCGCACCACGGCGGTTTGGTTGAATTTATTATTTTTTTAATAACTTTTTCAACCCGCTGGTTCATGTGGCGGGTTGATTCACAGCGAGTTGCCTAATGGCGGGTTGATTCACAGCGAGTTGCCTAAAGGCGGGTTGATTCACAGCGAGTTGCCTAATGGCGGGTTGATTCACAGCGAGTTGCCTAAAGGCGGGTTGATTCACAGCGAGTTGTCTAAATGGCGGGTTGACTAACAGCGGGTTGCCATAATTTTCTATTATTTTATTCCAACAGGTAAACCGCCGTCTCTTGGCGGTTTGGTCGAATATTTTTATATATTAAAATATTCGACCCGCCCTTTTCAAATTTTTATTCATGGCGGTTTAGTGCCTTCCTCACGGCGGTTTGCTAGATTCTCCTAACGGCGGGTTGGCATTCTGCCTGGCGGCGGTTTCGGCTAAGTTTCATAATTTTGGCCCATTAGGCCCAATAATCTATCAAGGCCCCTTCGAATGACCCAGTTGCTTTTCTAAACCCCATCTGGGATTAGTTAACAAGTAATTGATCCTGTTGGATAATTTTGCATCCTGTGTCCTCAAATGTAGATTTTCATCAAACCATAGTTACCTCTGTTTTAATCAATCATGGAATGACATTTCTTTGCAATGTTTGTCTTCTTTGTTAATACTCTTTTGCAGAATACGATGGCAGAACAAAATGTTCCCCCTCAACCACCGACAAGAACAGATGAGCAGATTGTACCTCGCTCTCAGTGGTTAATAATCAGGAAAAGCAACCTTCTTTTCAATGCTCAAAAGTTTCAAAAGAACCCCATCTTTCAAATATCAGTAGACATCTTGAGTAATACCAACTTCTTCCGAGCATTCACTGCCTCAGCAAGTGTCCCTGCTATCTACCTGCAACAATTCTGGAATACAATGATATATAACGAGAAGTCTGGGATTTATAGTTGTCAAATTGATGAACAATGGTTCGATCTAAGTGCTGATCTTCTCAGAAAGGCATTAGCAATTACTCCTGTCATCCCAGCTCAACCGTTTGAGTTACCTCCGTCTGGTAACACTGTGATTGATTTTGTTAATGAGCTAGGGTATCCTGAACCTATAGAAATTATCTCCAATTGTTAGAAACACAATTTCACAGTCTAACAAAAGAAGCTCGGTCTTGAAGAAAACTAGCGTTTCATAGCTCGTTAGTTGGTTAATTAATTAATGATTAATGTAATTGGGCTGACAAAGAAAAAGCCCGGAAAGCCCAACAAAAGCCTAGAATGGGCAAAACCTTTTTAGTATAAATACACCTAGTTTAGTCAAAATTAGGTTAGACATTATAGCTAGTCAATATTATTGTTAGGGTTTCTAGCCACCAAAAAGGTTTTTCTTTCAATCATCAATAAAGTTTTTATTTTCCTGCATCTTGATTCTGCACATCATTGTTAAGGTTTGTATGAATGATCATGGAACCAACAATTGGCATCAGAGCACAGGAGCGATTCGTGTGTGTGGTTTGCTGATTTGGTAGTATCATCAAGACAAATCAAAATATAAACACCAAAGCAAACACAACACTTATTGCTAAAACGATCCTTATAAGATTCACTAAAACGACAAACGGCTAGAGATTCGGATTACGATGACAAGTGTTCACGAAGTTGATTTGGTATCCCTTATTTGAGATTGAAGTTGGATTTCACGAAGGCGTCTACTTATTTCATCATCGAGACTTTCTTCTATTTTCTATCGATTTTAATGACTTGCTTTGAACGTTATATAGCAGATGATATTAAGACTTGAATTATCTAGTTTCCAAAGCAGTCAGGGTGTTGTTGCAGACCTGGTTAACTATCACTTAAAGGAGTTACGTTGTAGTACTCAGTGTCACACGCATAAGTCGATGTGGATATTTTCAAGAGGTGTTGTACTTCTTATACTTATGCGGTAGGGTATAGAGTACGTATTGAGATTTAATTTGGCACATCAACTTGCATAGAAACAAGCAGATTACTCCTCCTACTTAAGGCATCAGCAGCCCGATTGGACACACCAGTCTTGTGTTTAACCACAAAAGTAAACTTCTCAAGAAATGCCAACCAACGCCCATGCTTGTGTGACACCTTATCTTGAGTGCGAATATGCCTTAAAGAATCATGGTCAGTGAACAAAACAAACTCCTTATGAAATAGATAGTGGCGCCAATGCTTTACAGCTTGGACCACCGCATAAAACTCCAAGTCGTAAGTGCTGTACCTAGACTTTGGCTCCGTCAATTTCTCACTAAAATAGGCAACAGGTCGACCACCTTGACTAAGAACACCCCCAATTGCAACCTTTGATGCATCCGTATGAAGTTCAAAAACTTTAGAAAAGTCAGGCAATACCAAAATTGGTGCTGTAGTAAGCTTTTCTTTGACAACCTGAAAAGCTGACTCTGCCTCCTTCGTCCACACAAATGACTTTCCCTTCATGCAATCTGTCAAAGGGGCCATAATGGAACTAAAATTCGAGATGAACCGCCTATAAAAAGAAGCAAGGCCATGAAAACTTCGGACTTCAGTAATGGTAGTTGGGGTTGGCCATTCTTGAACAGCTGCTACCTTAGACTCGTCCACTTGTATTCCTTCACCAGAAACAACATACCCCAGAAACAAAACCTTAGGGGTCATGAACACACATTTCTTTGTGGCTGCATAAAAACTATCCTTGCGAAGTAAGGTCAAGACCTGCCTCACATGGGTGACATGCTCACTAAAAGAAGCACTATAAATGAGAATATCATCAAAATAAACAACCACAAACTTCCCAATAAATGGTCTAAGCAATTGATTCATCACACGCATAAATGTGCTAGGTGCGTTTGACAACCCAAAAGGCATCACTAACCACTCATACAATCCTTCACGCGTCTTAAAGGCTGTTTTCCATTCATCACCAGGCCTAAGACGAATCTGGTAATACCCACTCTTCAAATCTAATTTCGTGAAGATAGTAGCACCACTAATTTGGTCAAGTAAATCATCAAGGCGAGGGATAGGAAACCTGTACCTCACAGTAATCTTGTTGATGGCTCGACTGTCAACACACATACGCCATGATCCATCCTTCTTTGGAGTCAATAGGGCAGGAACAGCACATGGGCTCATGCTTTCACGAACGTGACCCTTAGAAACCAATTCCTCAACCTGCCTACGCAACTCCTCATGCTCTCCTGGGCTCATTCTGTAATGTGGCCTGTTAGGCAATTGTGAACCAGGCTCCAAGTCAATATGATGTTGGATGTCACGTAAAGGTGGCAATCCATCAGGTAACTCATCAGGGAAAACATCAGAAAATTCCTTAAGCAAAGGAATCATAGCCTTGGGAATTTCACTATCCTTAGCCACTTCCTTCCCTATTAGCACAAAAACATCATCGCCCATCTGCAATTCATCCTGAAACTGTGAAAGTGTTAGTAAATTACCAGTGGGCTTGTTGACTAACTCTTTGGGTTTATTCGGCATCAAAGTTATCTTCACACCATCAAACAAGAAACTATAAGTATTAGCTCTCCCGTAATGTGTGGTGTTGCGGTCATACTCCCAAGGTCTACCCAACAATAAGTGACAAGCATCCATGGGCACCACATCACACCAAACACTATCTTTATATGTTGTTCCCACAGAAAAAGCAACAAGGACACGCTTGGAAACAGTTACCTCCCCACCTTTCTTAAGCCATTGTAACTTGTAAGGTTTGGGACGATTCTCTGTTTTCAACCCTAATTTCTGAACCGCCTCTTCAGCTACCAAATTATCACAACTCCCTGGGTCAACCACAAAGGTGCAAACCTTACCCAAAACGGTACAAGTTGACTGAAAGATGTTGTGCTTGAGCCAATCATCGCCAACAGCCTTTGGTGTCAAGCAGGAGCGCTTTATCATCAAATTCACCCCCACATCCCCACTCACAACCTCCTCTTCATATGGTTCATCATCAAACACTGGATGTTCTTCATAGTCGTTATCTGCCAAACCATTATCTTCCCATTCCTCATCAACAAATAAGTGTCTTTTCCCAGCCTTCTTACACTCTGACTGTCGGTGACCAGGTTCACCACAGTTAAAGCATTTCAAACCACTACTTCCAACCCCCTTAGGAATTGGTCCGGTATTACCACCACCCACTTTTGTCTGATTGGGAACAAATTGAGAAGTAACGTTACCCGAACCAGAACTACCTCCTGTTATGGCAGGAGAAGATGAACTTACAACCCGTCAGTTTTGTTTTTCAAAAGCTAATGCCCGTTTATATGCATCAGATTGTGTCACCGGATCAAACATGTTAACGAAATCCTTGATCTGGACTCTTAGACCACCAATGTAATGAGAGACAAGTTGATCATCAGTCTCTTGAATAACATTCCTTGCAATTAATTGGTAAAATTTGGTTGTGTAATCTTTAACAAACTTGGTCCCCTGTTTTAGATTTTATAACCGCTGGTACATCAATCGTTGGTAGTTATGTGGAATAAAGTTTTCCCTCAATAACTTCTTCATCCTCCTCCAACTGGTGACTCTTGGCTTTCTAACTCTCTCTCTAGTCAGTTTCAATTGCTGCTACCATGCGGATGCCCTACCACGTAGTTTGGTAGCGATCAATGAAACCCTTTCGTTTTCAAGAACCTCTTTGAATTCAAACACCTCTTCAACCGCAACAAGCCAATCAATGAACCCCTCAGGGTTCAAAGTATTCCCATCAAACTTAGGAATATTGACTCTCATTCCTGATTCCCAACGCCTATTATCCTCCCTTTGATTTTGTCCAGGTCGATCTGTTGTTCATCAGAAGATGAACCGTCACCCTCACAGAATGGGTTTTCTGACTCTTCACATTTACTTCCCCGATTGTTACGATCCCTACGTCTTCTTAGATTCATCGTGTCATTCATTCGATCAGCCAATCGATCAACAAACTCATCTAATCGCCCCTCCATTCTTGCCATAACACGCTGCTCAAATTCTTGCTCATAAGCTTCAGTAAGAGGCCTATTTCTTCTTGGAGGCATCTTAACAGGAACTTCGGCTCTGGTACCAACTGATGTAGTGAAAAAAACAAGATAACACATAATCGATCTTATTGATTCACACGAATGTCGGGATTGATTCTTCCAACAAATGTTGATTCAAACGAATACCGATAATCAGCCAAACTCCAACAACCGTTGATTCAAATGAATACCGATTATTAAGAGTGTAAAACCCACATGAAAATACCATGAAATTTAAAATTTTTAAATAACAAAGAAAATCGACAAGTAAACCCATGAATTTATTATCATGACAAGTTAACGCACAAAAATAAAATTTACGAATCATGAATACACGAACACGCGAAATACGACATAAAATAAAAACTACATAATAGTTACTTATGGGCTTATGAAATTTCGGCTAATTACAAGAAAAGAAAAGGGCCATGTTTAATTTTCAAAAGCCCAAGCCCAAGGTCCTAATTATATCTCCAGGGAACTAGTGTATTATCTCATTTATTGTTACAAGGAATCAAAATAAGAAACCCTAAATCATTCTACAACCGGCGGCACCAAAAGGGAAGGGAGGAACAAGTTTGGGGGCTATGGAACTCACATGAGTGAGCGGAATAACACAAAAATTTCACAGATATTGCGTCACATAAAAATCGGTCAGTTGCAACCTATTTATTTAAGGTGGTATATGTACTAATTCACATTGGGTAAATTACTACCATGCATATTTCTATATAGCTAATCTCCATCTAATTGTTTGGAAAAAAATTGTGTTGAATAAGTTAAGACGTTTTTAATTACCGTTGTAGTTAAAACTACTAACCTTCGCGTTTTAGCCCGATTTTGACGTTTCTTATTGCCCCGCTTTTCGTATTTGGTCGAGTTATATTATGTTACATTTTCTATTTTGATCCTTGATGAACAGTTTACTTTTTACTTGTTCACTCCAGTTAAAAAGTTATTTTTATAGTTTAATTATCGTAAATACCGTTATACGTAGTTTTTATCTCGTTATAGCTTCAGTTTTTTAGCGATTCTTCGTGGAAGTTCTCGTAATTATTAAAGTCCTATTTATTTATGAGGTTTACATATAATAAATGTTTCTGTCATGATAGTAACTTTTATAAAATTGTTTTTATAAAAGTATTTAATTGTCGGTAAACTCGCGAAAATTCATAACTAATTCGTTTTTAATTGGAAAAATTAGATTTTTATTCATTTTGGAATTCTAAAAATATGTGTAATCTGTTAAAAATACTAAAATTGCTGTTTTATATAATTTTTATAAATTGTTTTATAAAAATTCTTTTATAATTCCGTTTATTTATCGTATAAACTTGTTTTTACCGTAACTTTTTTGTTATTTATCCGTTTTTCAAGTTTCTTAGCTTTTTGGAATCGTCATGAGAGTATTATACCGAAGATCCCAGGGGTGGGACACAACTATTAAATGACGAACCCTTACCATTATATTTTTATTGACAAGGGGGCAGCACTACAGGGACAGGTTACCGCACTACAGTGACAGCAGGGACCCGCTAGAGGTCATGCACAGCCAGAGCTGCCAGAGGAGGCTGGTAGCAGTTCATAGATTAGATCATGTTATGGCTAGTCATTTTGTATATAACCTACTAAGTATTACGGGTTTAATCCCGGGCTAGTAAGGCTTTAGGTTGTTGTTGTTTTTTTGTAACCTATGAAATCAATTTTGTCTGAAACTCATTCATGTATGTTTTCAATTTTTATATTGGAATGGTTGTATTAGGTCACTGTCTGTAATCGAATTTGGTTTATGAATGAATGTCGTTTGAGATATATCATTGTTGTTTACATTTCAGTTGAATATTTCCTGTGTGAAGTGATCTCACTTTAATTTATCATGTATATGTCCCATGTCATGGTTATAATTTTAGAATATCTAACGGTTATTGTTATTTTCTTGTGATTGAAGAAAATGGCACAAAACAGAGCACTAAGGTCAACACCCGGTCACAACAAACCCCAAGCCCAAGCAACCACCCCACTTCGGTCCACTATGCCAAATACTTCAGGGCAATGATTGACCAAGGTGTCACTGCCGCTTTGGCAGCACGTGATGCAAACAGGAATGGCGATGATAGCCACACTTCAGGAACGGGTGGCAGAAGGACTGAACGCGTTGTTCGAGAATGCACTTACCAAGACTTTATGAAGTGCAAACCTTTATATTTCAAAGGCACTGAGGGAGTTGTTGAATTAACTCAATGGTTCGAAAGGATGGAGACTATTTTCCGCATAAGCAACTGCTCTGTGGAAAATCAGGTTAAGTTTTCCACTTGTACTCTTCTAGCAGGTGCTAGACATGGTAGAATTCCCAGT
This sequence comes from Tanacetum coccineum, assembly GCA_026074375.1. NCBI lineage: Eukaryota > Viridiplantae > Streptophyta > Magnoliopsida > Asterales > Asteraceae > Tanacetum > Tanacetum coccineum. The sequence goes on along the minus strand of BQNB010079564.1, from coordinate 22,281 downwards.
TATGACTGTCAGTCATGATGCTGCATATGCAATGACTTGGGCCGATTATGAGAAAAAGAGTATGACTGACAAGTACTGTTCGAGGAAAAGAGATGAAAAAAAAGCTCGAGGCTGAATTGTGAAATTTGAAAGTTGAAGGTATTGAGTTTGTGATAGGGATAAACCAACGTTTCCAGGAACTAGCACTGCTGTGTGTTAGGATGTTTCCAGAGGAGTCTGACAAGATTGAAAGGTACGTCGGCGGATTACCCAACATGATCCATGGAAACATTGTAGCATCAAAGCCAAAAACCATGCAAGAGGCTGTTGAAATGGCCACTGAACTGATGGATAAGAAAGTCATCACCATTGCTGAAAGACATGCTAAGAACAAAAGGAAGTTTGAAAATACTTCCTGAAACAATCAAAACCAACAACAAAAGAACAATGGTAGGGCCTATACTGTAGGGACTGGTGAAAAGAAGCCATACGAGGGATCTAAACCCCTATGCGCTAATGCCATCTTTCACCACGACGGATCCGTTGGCTCCAGAAATGGATCAAATGTAACAAAATTGGCCATTTTGCTCGTGACTGTAGGAGTACGGGAAATGCCAACAATGCTAACAATCAGAGGGGCACTGGGTCAGGCCAAAAATCTACTTGCTTCGAGTGTGGAGTTCAAGGACACTTCAAGAGGGGATGCCCAAAGCTGAAGAACAACAAAAACCGTGGAAATCAAGTTGGTAATGACAGGGCTCCAGCCAAAGTGTATGTGGTGGGGACAATGCAGGGACAAACCAAATTCATATCGTGTCGGGTTCGTTCCTTCTCGAACAAACCGCCTATGTTCTATATTATTTGATTACTGGTGCGATAGGAGTTTTGTCGTCTACTGCATTTTAGTTCCTAAATGGATTATCCGCCATCTACCTTAGATATCTATTATGATGTTCGAAAACTAGCTGACGGAGAGGGATAATATGGGTTAAAACACTATGCTTAGGGTTGCACATTAAATCTCCTGAACCACCCATTCAACATAAATTTAATGCCCGTAGAACTTGGTCGTTTCGACGATTTATAATTGGGAATGGATTGGTTGCAAAAGTACCAAGCAATCATTGTCGTGTGCCGAAGAAGATCGTTCATATACCCTGGGAAAGAAACATTAAAATTGTTAACAGTGACGAAAGCAACCAGGGATACGAGGCTCGTCTACACATTATCTCGTACTCTAAAACACAAGAATACATGCTAAAAGGATGTCCAATCTTTTTGGCACATGTCACTACAAATGAGGTTGAAGACAAGTCGGAGAAGAAGCGACCGAGGAATGTCACCCAATAGTTTGAGATTTTACCTGAGGACTTGCGGGGGCTTCCTCCGACTCGAAAAGTGGAATTCCAAATAGATTTGGTACCTGTGCCATGCACAGTAGCTCGGGAGCCCTTATCGATTGGCACCTTATGAATGAAAGAGTTGTCGGAGTCATATAAGCAACTAAAAGAACTAATCTGATAAAGGCTTTATAAGACCTAGTTCCTCTCCGGGGGAGCTACGATCATGTTTTGTCAAGAAGAATAGTTACGGATCATTCCGTAATGTGCATTGATTTATTCGGGATTTTGTACAGCTACGGTAATGGAACGTTATCCGCTCCCAAGAATTGATGATTTATTTGATCAGCTTTAAGGGTTGAGTGTCTACTCAAAGATCGATCTAAGGTCGGGTTATCACCAACTAAGGGTTCGAGAACGAAGCCCTCTCATTCCAATAACCAACTTTCTGGAACCCGTTACGGTCCATTATGAATTTTATGTTATGCGTTTGGTCTTGACAAACGGCACCTGCAGTATTCAATGGGACTTATGAATCGGTGTGTGCACAACACATTATAGATAAATTCGTAATTGTCTTTATTGACGATATTCTGATATATTCAAAGCACAAGCAAGAGCACGAAGAGCATCTTAAGCTAATCTTAGAATTGCTTAAGAAAGAGGAGTTGTATGCTAAATTTTCCAAGTGTGAATTTTAGATTCCCAAAGTACAGTTCCTTGGTTACGTGATTGATAGTGAGGGCATTCACGTGGATCCCGCCAAGATCGAATCCATTAAATATTGGGCATCTCCTAAGTCGCCAACGGAGATTTGTCAATTTTTAGGATCTTGTGGGTTTTTCGAAGGATTCATTGAAGGGTTTTTGAAGATCGCCAAACCGATGACCAAGCTTACTCAGAAGAAGGTCAAGTTTGAGTGGGGTGATAAACAAGAAGCAGCTTTTCAACTGTTAAAGCAGAAGTTGTGCAATGCACCAATCCTGGCCTTACCTAAAGGAAGTGAAGATTTTATCGCATACTGCGATGCTTCAAAGAAGGGTTTGGGCGCTGTGTTAATGAAAAGAGAAAAGGTGATTGCTTATGCATCACGCCAACTGAAGATTCATGAGAAGAATTATACGACTCATGATTTGGAACTTGGAGCAGTAGTGTTCGCTCTTAAGATTTATGAGCACTACCCTGTATGGAAACAAATGCACGGTGTTCACTGATCATAAGAGCCTACAACACATTCTTAATCAGAAAGAGCGTTAAAACGGGGAGGAACGTCGTTTGTTGGATGTTGCCAGTGATTACGATTGTGAGATGCGTTATCACCCAGGAAAAGGCAACGACTGTTGCTTGATTCTACTAAGCAGGAAGGAGAGAGATCAACCATTAAAGAGTTTGGAGCCTTAGTCTGACTTTGCTTGGGACCTTCCAAAACAAATCTTGAATGCTCAGACCGAAGCACGAAAACCAGCAGAACATCAAGACACGAAGATGTTGGAGGAATATTGGTTGAAAACGCTAAAAATCCAAAGGCGATTAGGACAGAAAAGTTGGAACTCCGTGCGGATGGAACTCTATGCCTCAATGGCAGGAGTTGGCTACCATGTTATGGCGATTTGCGGACTATGATCATGCACGAGTCCCACACATCAAAATACTCTATACATCTGGGTTCCGACAGATGTTCCAAAGTTATGAGAAGGCTATATTGGTGGCCCAATATGAAATCCGGACATCGCCACCTATGTTAGCAAGTGTTTGACCTTGTGCTGAGTCAATGACGAACTCAAAGGCCAATCAGGATTATTTAGTACATACCCAGATTACCTGATGGAAGTGGGTCAACATTCACTATGGATTTTGTCATAAAGCTCCCTAGACGTCGCAAGGCTGCGAACACATTTGGGTGATTGTTGACCAACTCACTCACGCTCTCTCGCGCTGCAAATTTTCACAACCAAATGAGAGAGACTGATCCTTTATGGATAAACTTACAAGTATATACTATAAGGAGGTTGTCACGAGGGGCATGGTATACTTGTTTTCATCAATTTGTGATCGCGACAATAGGTTCGCATCCAATTTTGGAGGTCACCCTCGAATGCTTTAGGTACTAATTTTGGATATGAGTATGCGTTTACCATCCACAATAACCAGACAGGCCAAAGCGAGAGGACCATTTCAAACTCTTGTGGTATGTTTGCGTGCTTGCGTGATCGATTTCGGAAAAGGTTGGGTTAATCACTTACCGTTAGTTGAATTCTCTTATAACAATAGTTATCACGCTAGCATCAAGGCCGCACCATTCGAATCACTTTATGGTCAAAAGTGTCGTTTACCTGTTTATTGGACCGAAGTTGGAGAAGCTCAAATCCTCGGTCCAGAACTAATTCAAGAGACGACAGAGAGAATCGTCCAAATCAAGCAAAGGATGCAAGCCGCTCGTGATCGACAGAAGAGTTACGCCGATTTAAAGCGTAAACCAATGGAATTCTAAGTCAAGGATAAAGTTATGCTTAAAGTTTTGCTTGGGGAAAGGGTGTGTACGTTTTGGATACGGGGGAAGTTAAACCCCAGGTATGTTGGACCTTTCAAAGTGTTAGAAAAGGTTGGAGAGGTTGCTTACAAACTCGAGCTTCCAGAAGAACTAAGCAGGGTTCATAACACATTTCATGTATCCAACTTGAAAAAGTGCTATGCTGAAGAACCGTTAGCCGTTCTGTTGGATGGACTTCATTTTGATGACAAGCTTCAGTTTGTGGAGGAACTCGTTGAGATCATGGACCGTGAAGTGAAATGGTTGAAGCGAAGCAGTATTCCATTAATCAAGGTTCGATGGAACTACAAGAGAGGTCCTGAGTTCACGTGGGACGTTAAAGACCAATTCAAGAAGAAATACCCACCACCTCTTCACCAAGGGACCGCCACCGTGTCAATGGTGCTGGCATGTGAGCCTTAAGGACAAGGCTCGTTTAAGGGGGAACCTTCTTTTTTAGTCTATACACCTGTGTTTTCAAAGTCATTGTCGACGTCGATAAATCTACTATTTATTTAGTGTCATAGCGTTTGCTTGTAATTTCATGTATTAAGTAAAAATCGCGTAAGCTAAAAATTGCGTACAATGTAAAACGGACACCCAAACAATTAAGCGTTTCACCATCAAAGTGATTAAATAATTATTTTGAGAATATTTTGGTCTTGTTCATTTTATTTTTATCGGATAGTAAAGTGTATACGTTTCGTGATAAATTGCATTTAGGCATTCCCAGAACACCAAAACTTTTCTACGCTTCAACGAATGCCTATGTTTATATAAAATAATCAAAGTTTATAAAAATTTACCCATATACATGCATATGTACACGTTTCATATATATATGCAAAATAACAAAGACTTTATAAGTTACATACACTTGCTAAATAAATGACTACACATTTCATATTACTTCATCTTTTACCAACAATTTGAAAGAAACATTTTATTTATCAAAAGAAAGAAAAGAGCTAGTGAACAAGTTCCTTAATATCATGGGATAACTCCACTATGAGGAAACAAGGGAATCATAGAACATAAGTAGAAGGGTCATGGACTAGTGGTTTTGAACACTAAGTCATCCATTTTACTCCATCTTAGTCCCATGGTTCCCATTGCCTTAATTTCCCTCCTACTTTGAATCTTGGTCAGTTACGCTAGCAGCAATTTTTCCACCTTTTCTTATATATTACATGCATATGAAGAGTAACATCAAACAACACATCTTATACTTAACCTAAAAATCAAATTCTATCTCTCTTTTGGCTCTCTAAGGCCACGGCTTGAAACACCCCTTGTAATAAATCCATACCAAATTTTCTACCACCTATAAACACCTACATACATCATTCTTAAGATATTCTAAGATGTTTCCAAGCATTGGCTAACTATTTGCAAGTAGTTATCAAGATAAGGGAAGCTAGGGTTTTAGTTGGAGATCTAGGGTTTCTATTGTTGCTATCTTTGGTTTATGTCTAAGCAAAGGTTTAGCTCTTATTTCTCACCATCATCATTCATCACTAAGGTTATCTAAAACCTTTATCTTTTCATTTTTATGATTTTATATGCATATGATGTTTTATATAGAAAAATCACCATTTAGGACTTTTTAACATGTAAAAGGGATTCTTACTTGTAGTTATGGATTTGTTCACTTTTAAACATGTTATGTGTTATGGAGATCATGCTTTTAATAATGATGTAAAAAGGATTTTACCTGTGATTTGGTTGTGATAAAAATGGATAATACAAATTAGGGTTTTAAAAGTTTACTTAATATTTTACAATTAAAAGTAATGTATAATGACATGGTAATTTGTTTATTTTGGACTTTTAGTGATGTCTTTATGAAACACTAAAAATAAGGTATATAATGGAGTATAAGTAGTAATGATCATCCTTGGTTAAGCCTAAAAAGTGTTAATGAAAGATTAGGGTTTTAAATGATTTTCATGAAAAACTACAAGTAAATGTGTATAATCAACTTGTTAAACTTGTTAATCTTGGTAATTTGGACATATGAGGACAATGATGTACTAATGAACTTTATTATATGTAAGACACATAATATATATATAGTATAAAAGACTTATGGTAAAGTTAGAAAAGTTTGAAAAGTATAAAACAAAGTTAAATATGAAATCAAGGAAGGAATCTAACTTTTCATGTTTTAATTAGAATACTACCTTGCCACATTTTATATTTTTATAAAATAATACGTCTCATGAAAATAATACGTCTCATGACGATCCCGGATATATAAAGAACTTGAAAAACGGATTAATAACGAAAAAGATACGGTAAAAATAAGTTATACGTTAATAAACGGAGTCGTAAAAGATTTTTTATAAAAAAAATTTATATAAATTATTCAAACAGAAAGTTTGGTATTTTTAACAAATTATACAAATTTTTAGGATTCCAAAATGATAAGAATCGTAAATTTTCAATTAATAACGAACGAGTTATGAATTTCACGAGTTTATGACAATTAATACTTTTATAAAACTATTTTTACTAAAGTTACTGTTCATGACAGAAACTTTTATTTTTATAAACCTCATAAATAAGTAGAACTTTCAATTACGAGAACGTGCTCAAAAAATCACTAAAAACGGAGCTATAACGAATAAAATACGACGTTTACGGGTTTTACGATAACTAAAACTATAAAAATAACTTTATAACTAGTGTGAACAGTAAAAAGTATTGTTCAACAGAGGATCAAAAATATGAAAATGTCAAATTATGATAACTCGTCCTAATACGAAAGCGTGGGCATAAGAAACGTCAAAATCGGACTTAAAACGCGAAAGTTACGCCAATTTTACTACAACGGGAAATATGAACGTTTTAACTTATTAAACACAATTTTTCCAAAACAATTAGATGGTTGATAAGTGTAGAATACACATATCCATTTATGCCTAAAATAACCTAATTAAACCGAAAACACACCAAAAATGGCAAAAATATGCTTGTATTTGTGTTTTGTGTGTGCAGGTATGGATGAGTCAAAAATCACAAGAAATCAGTCAAAAACGGGCAAGCACAGACACGAGAATCAGAAGAGTACAAAGCCGAAGCCAGAAAAGTCAAGCCCGCAGCCAAGTCCAGTCACAGTGGTCAAACAAAGTCAAACACAAGAAGATAAAACCTAGCCCATTACCTTTTTATAAAACCACAAGGACCATTGTTTCCTTTTCTAAAACAATTTATTACACTAGAATTGTTATAAAGAAAGAAAGGGACCATTTGTGTCACAAATTCCAAAGTTTAAAACTTTTCACCCGTTTTCAGTTATAAAGAAGGGCGGGAAGAGATTTTTACTATTCATTATCGTCTCCACATTTAACCAAGGTGAAAACAAAAGGCAAATGGAGATTGAAGTTGCGAATGGTCAATTCAAGTGGTAAACAATGCAAAAGCAGGGCTAAAGTAGTCTAATAAAGTGCAATCATTTAGAAACCTTCAGAGATTACACTAAAATGACAGCTCAAACATTCAAGGAAACAATCATCCAGAACATGAACTCCATTGAGCAATGTATAATAGAAAGAGCAAGTCATGAGCAAGAGCTTAAGATGACGTTGAAAAAGTTGAGTGAAAGACAGTTGCAGATTCAACGAAGTGCAAGGTTCAAAGGGTCAATCATACGGTTACAAGTCAGGAAGATGAAACAAGCAGTGGGATTGTATCAGATGAAGAGATTGATAAACAGAAATTGGAAGCACATTACAGTTACATGGCAAAGATTCAGGAGGTCTCACCTGAAGAATCCAGTTCTACTAGTCAGCCATTGGAACAGGTAAAAAACCATGATGAAAATGATGTGTTTTGCCAAGTGAGACGACATTTCCAGAGCAACCCTGAATCCATTAACGACACATATGTTTTGGAGAAGGATGATAGCAATGTCATTCCTGATTCATCAAATATATGTACTAATGATAATCAAGTTGATCAAAATGCGGCTGAATGTGTTGATGAGCGTGCTGCGCTTGCTAATTTAATTGCTAATTTGACTCTTGATACGGAGGAAAACAAAACGATTTTAAAGCAATTAAAGAAAGCAAACGCATCATTGACTCAAGAACTGAAGGAGTGCAAAACTAACCTTTAATGAGTCTATAGGGCTCTGGGAGAGGCTACTAGCATCGGGATAGTTCTCTGATTGCACTTGCATAACCAAACCAGACTGAGTTGAGAAGTACACCACTGCCCCTTAATGACCTAACGAGTGATTATAAAATACTTCAAACAAAGTTAAATGAAACTCTAGGACTATTAGCTCATAAAGACATTGACATAAAAGAGGGTTTAAAAACTAAAATCTAGAAAATTCCAGTTGTCCATATCAGAAACACGATGAGCTAGTCAAAAAGAGTTCTATTAACAATGTACAATTTTGAAGGTCACTTCAAAGAGAAAACAGGTTATTCAGATTTAAAGGTTAAGAAGGAAAGAATACCATTGACACGATGATTGAAATGGACAAACAAAAAAGTTTTTAAAATGACATTCTTATAAACGCAATCAGTCAATTCAGACCAATCACATGTTTCGGCACCAAAATGCGTCAATACGTACATGATAATACAACCTTTGCATACTCCAATGTACCTCAAGAAAGCTCAATCTGAAAAGCCATGTTTGTATGAGATCCCATATGACACATCTGATCCTGAAAACAAATTTGCCCCTGATTGGGAAGAGACATTGACTCTTGAAAAAGAGAGTAGATCAAAATTGGATACGACACAGTGAAACCATACAATTACACAGTATCAAAACAGCTTATGAAACTTTCGAAACCACCAACCAAAGAGCCTATCTTGATCAGTTGGAATTCGCTAAAGAATTTAGGAAGACAATTGCGACAATGCGAGTCTAATCACAGAAATAAAGTTTTTTAGGAACAATGCCAACGATTGTCTAAAAACGTAGGATTTCTACCCATGGTCTAAATCCATTAGTAAAAGATACTATTTAAAACGAAAATGACAAACAACTTAATACATTTTAGGACAATTTGTCGAACAAACAGGTCTAGATCATACTAGATGCATTTCTAACCCCACTGCCAAGAGTATGTGCAAGTTTTTGATGCGCGCAAAAAACAAATAAAGATATACAAGCGGGGGGGGGCTGGGGCGGGAAGCGATATTCTATAGCTCTTGAGCGATAACAACACAACATTACTAGACAGGTCGATTGTTGACAACATACATCAGAACACAAACCTATATATCTAAAACAGGGGGAGGGGGAGGGAGGAGGGAATTTTGTATAGGTACGGGTTAATTCCTTGAGACATTAGGAGCGGTTACGAACTGGGGGGAGGCGAGCGAGGGGGGAGAACAGGCTGATTTAATCTAACTCTCACGGAGCGTCGGGGGAGTGTGGGGGACCTACTGAGCTCTTCCCCATCGGGGGGGGGGCAAGGGGAGAGGTGTGGGGGTGGTGTTGCAGGATGCAGAAGTATCAATACTGGATCTCATACGAGATCACTAAGGCTGGGGGGGGGAGTGGGGATAGTTAGCTTTCTTGAGCGACATATGATTAAAAGGAGAGTGAGTGACAACACATTATACGTTGTGGGGGGGGCGGGATGTTTTGGTGCCAACAAGTGTGAGAGGTATGAGGAGGTTGACTGTGTGGTGATTATAGAATTCACTTTAAAAGACTTAGTAGTTATTGTAGATGAGAGCGCGATTTCAATCATCGTTCACACAGTTTGATCCTTTCCTTACACCTTTAAAATCTAATAACCTTAAGTTTTCTCGTGGGAGTTACAGTCAATATTTTGACCTAGTTTTAATAGACTCTTGAGAGAGAGACTAAGCATCATCTGGTTTTCGATTGACACTGAAATTTCAAGAGGTTTAAGTTTTTTAACCCTCGGTATATTCAATGAGCGTTAAAGCACATAGAGCGCGTAATTTCATTTAACTCTTTGTTTGGAATAATTTATAATCACTGAGTTAGGTCCATTAAGGCCGTGTACTCGTCTACAAGAGTCAGTCGATTGTCTGAAGTGCACACACAGAGAAACATATCCCGACTGCAAGTAGCCTCTCCCAGACCAATACTAGACTCATGAAGGTTGTTTTGCACTCCGTTCATTCTTGAGTCAATGATGCGTTTGCTTTCGTTTAATTGCATTAAAAATCGTTTTGTTTCCTCCGTGGATCAAGAGTCAACAAGCGAGATTAAAGGGTTAGCATAGGCGGCTTTACTCTCGCTTCCAACCACATCAGCCGCTCTATATTGTGATCTCTCTACGCGAGAGCGAGCGATTAGTACAATATATTATGCGAAGTGCGCGAGGTGTAAGGAATGACATTGCACACATCCTTTACTAAATACATATGTGGGCCCCCGTAATGAGGTCAGGTTGCTCAGAAATGTCGTCCCATTGGCAAACACATCATTTCCATCATGGGTTTTTACCTTTCCAATGGCTGACTAGGTAGAAACTGGACATCTGAGGCGGGGGCGTGAGTGGCGACCTCCTGCGACTTTGCCATGTAACTGTAAATGGTGCTCCCAATTTCTGTTTATCAATCTCTTCACTGACTACAATCCCACTGCTTGTTTCATCTCCTGAACCTGTAACCGCGAGTGATTGAACCTCTTGGAACCTTGCACTGTTGAATCTGCAAACTGTCCTTTCTCTCAACCTTTTTCAACGTCATCTAAGCCCTTCTTGCCCATGACTTGCTCTTTCTAGGGTTATAGCATGCTCAATGGATTCATTTCTGATGTGTGTTTCCTTGAATGATTTGAGCAGTCATTTAGTGTAATCTCTGAAGGTTCTATTACTTCTCGCGTCTGATGAAAAGATCTTGAATCTCACAATCAGAGGCTTTAACAAGTCAGAGTAATGAACCATTCAAAACTGAGAACGTTGATCACACTTAAGGCGGAATTTATGCGCGAGCCAGCGTCGTGACATTTTCTTCTGCAAATAAATTGTTGCTAATTTAATCATGTGTTGAGATACCTTGAGACACTCGAACACATTCTGAGACTATCACCAAAGCGTTGTGCAAAAGCTTTGTGATACAATATACTATGTCGTTTCGCGGAATATGAGCGTGGGTTTATTCTCTAGCGAGTGCGAACACACACACTTTGTGAGCAGGTAAGTTTCTTTGAAAATCGTTTGTCTTGCATCTGCAGTTTCTTATATTCTGTTCCTCTACACACACACACACACCACAGATGAAGTAACATTTGTTTCCCATTTTATATAAATAAGAAGTTGAAAACACAAATAGTTTGATCTTAAGTAGTAAAGTGAATTGTTGGTTTGTTGAGGACAACTATTTTACGGATTTTACAATCTTGCGCGAGCGGCACCGAGAAAATACAAGAGTATTTCCGCGGGATTTTACTAAATCAATAAAACCGTAAAAATAGAATTATTAGCGCGCGAGCGGTGAGTGTTGTCGTTGAAAAAACACACACTCTGAACGAGTCTTGTAACGATTATTGAGCTAAAACGATGAACGGGGAAATTTCTTACAACGAAAGGGCTAAAATTGAAAATTGTGAAAACTAAAATGTAAAACTAAAAAAAATAACAAAAATTAAAAGTTTAAAAGTGAAAAAAAATTAAAAAGTTTGAAAGTAAAAGGTTATATTTAAACTTGCTTAAAAAGGAAGGGTTAATAGAAAATAAGTTAAAGTCTAAAGGTTAAAATATGAACACACACAAATGTTTAAGAATTCAAAGGAGGCTGCATGTGCCAATTCCAATAGTTGGTAATTAATACAAAAAAGTTCCCTCCATTTTTTTCTTTCGTCATTCTTAGCGAGTTTTAGAGCGCGCGCGAGAGAGCGGCGCGCGCGAGGGCCGGTAAACGTGTTGGTTGTCGGGCGGAGGTCGTGTCGGGGGGGAACACGACTTAAAAGTAAATATACCACTTGATCGTAACGATGTCACGAATACGATGGATGAATTCTTAAGTCCCTCGTTGAACGTCACTCGCGAACCGAAGCGAATTTGTTTACAACGTGAACAAAACTCGTTCGATCTCCGAAATTTTTTCGCTCGTTCGATCCGGGTCAGTAATTTTCTTCCGGGGGGGCGAGCGGTTTCGATTACCCTGAGAGAGAGAGAGAGCACTCGGTTCGAGGGGGGTCTCGTTCGAATGGTCCTCGTTCGTTATGTCTCATCGATAGGTCCCGAATTTCCACTCATATCATGTTCGTTTTCCACTCGTTCGCTCGAGCGTAGAGTTTTCGGACTCGTTCGATCGTTTGTGATTTTGTTCAGGCGTTAGGCGCTCAACTTAACAAGTTACTTCGTTCGGCTCTGTAGTTAAAAATAGAAAAAATGACAGAAACTAACCTCCCTTGAATGAGAAAGGTGGTGGGTTGGAGTGTGGTAAGGGAAGGAGGTTGTGGAAACACAAACATATGTGTGAGATACCTTAAAACCAACAACACATTTATTGACAAAAGAAAACCAATACAAAACAATTCACGTTGTTTGACCCAGCTCAAACAAACGGTTTTTTTTTTTCAAAAATAATGATGTGGGGGGTTTTTTCTCTTCAACAAAAACAAATTCACCATGATTACGAAAAAAATATCCCGAAATGAAAACAAACAAATTTGCCGAATGAGCTTAAAAAAAATTACCACAAATAAATCACTAAACCCACCCGAGGCGACTGATACCAATTGTAGGTTCCGATTAACCACTTCACTTCATAACCCGAACCACGAATCAAAGAAACTAGCGTGAGAGTAATGAGCGTGCGCGTCGAAAAGAGCGTAGCGCGTGCGGAGCGTGCGTGAGCGGTTGAGCGTGCGAAAGAGAAAGAAAAGCGAATTTAGATTTTTTTAGAAATGAAAACAAGATATTTTTCAAATAGAAAATATCTATATATATATGAGATATTTTCTGAAAAGAAAATATCTAAATATATATATACCCCTACACATTTAATGTGACGCGCGGGATATTTAACTAGGACCCGGGCTTGGGTTTTGTTTTGGGATTAAACCCGAAACATATACAATATTAGATTAACTATCGAGCCCGATTCCGATATAATCCTGTTACAAACAATTAACTAATTAAAGACCGAAGCGAGCGCATCGTAAGTGACCCGAGCTTCCTAGTTCGACTCAATAAATGAGGCTAAACAAAGAGTTTAATAACATAGTTGCCATTGTTTCATGAAATGATACAACTCGTACAAAACCAATAGTACAGAGAGTCTACCAACTAGGACTCGGTTTAGTGCGTTACACAACGAAAGAAACTACAATTAGAAACCAAAACTACTACGTCATCATGAGAGGAATCCTTGCGCCAGACAAAGGACGTCTTACTCATCTTCAATCGGAACTCATAGCTTCAATCGGTCTTTCTACAAACACGGGAGAAGTCCCCCTAGGAACCAGTCTCTTATAGAAACTCATGAGCCTTGGAACGTCTAGTCAAGATAGAATCCCCCCCCTCTACCGACTCGATCTATGATGCGCGGTTAAAAAACGAAGGAATGTGTTGCTCAACCTTGCTTCTTCAAGTTCCTTCTTCAGTTTCTTACACTCAGCTTTTTTCTCCAACATTCTCGAGCTTCTCAACCAAATTTTCCATTGCTGCATTTCCTGTTCCTCAGCGGTAGGAACGCAGCTTTATTACGCAAATGCCCAAAAGTTAACTTGGCACTAGAAGGCGAACCTATCTTTTGCCTCTCCTTTCTTCTCGACCAATGCATGTGCCATCTCGCGACCACACAATCGTCTCGAAAAATTGACCATTCGACCAAGGGGAGAAGTGGGAGCGTGAGCGCGCGTATCCCGTCTCATGAAGCCAGGTAGCAATCTATCACCATCCTCTCGAGGAATAGCGGCAGTAGACGATTCACCTACCTCATAGACACTAACAGAAATAGTCTCATCTTCATGCTCAACTGGATTCTCAACCTCAATCTCATTATCAGGTTCAGACTCAGAAGCAGGCGGCGAAGGATTAAGAGGATCCACCTCTTCATAAGGATATGTCAACTCCGGCTCATTCTCATCTTCCTTAATGTCGATCTCCATATCACACTACCATCTTCTTGAGTAGATCTTCATTCTTCCTCAAATTCGTCTTCTTCTAGGTCTTCGTCTTCATCTTCTAAGACAGGTTCGGGAACAACAGGAGCATCATCATGTTGATTCGGCTCAACAAGGGTACATCATGATCATTATCGAGAGGAACACATTCCCAGTTGAGTCTAAGAAAATAGTCAATATGGAGGATAGGGGGTCTTAAACTTGAGATAGCTGTATGCACTACTTAGTAATATCGTGAAACACTATTATCAAAAATAACAGAGTTCACATAAAACCGTAACAAACAAAAAGGTTACAATTCGCGACATACTCGGGGGGAGACCCATGATATCGTATTATATTTCAAACATACATTAATAGGTAGTTATCTCTCTCATAATCACATGACATTTTATGCTTACACCACATGCACAAAACACAACTCACACAACCTAATACTTATGCATCCAACCACATGCATAAATATCCATACTTAACCAATCACAACATATAATACATACAAAATATACTTACACGTAAGCAATTAATAAATACCTTACAGGTGGGGGGCGCGCGCGCGCGGGCAGGGACTGAGTATCCCTGCGTGTATTCGTCATAGTTTAGGTTTTTCAAAAGAACCTCGCGCGCGAGAGGGAGTCGGCTCTCTCTAATCTTCATAGAGCGCGAGCGCAGGACATTACTTTGATAATCTAAATGACGACAATTCAAGTTTTGAAAAACTACACTAGTGAGGTCTAGCAGGGGTCGGGCCAAGCTCGGGTTGGGGGGATATCAATCTGTTATACACCGCACCCAAGGGGCAGCGAATTGAAGCAGATATTAGCACATTTGGTGTTACTTATATATAATCTCTTCACCACGTAGATAGAGAAATGACTAAATAAGACGTTTACCAAACATGTGTTCTATAAATATTCAGAGTTAAAAGTGCGTTTAGGTCCCACAGAATCGTAACCATCGTCTACTACAAACCATGAAAAACAAATTGTTTTCAAATAAAAGACATTGTTTTAACACCACATGAGATATTGTTTTTGAAATACCATAACACACAAGAAGTCTTTCCATAAAATCCATCACCACGCGCACGACACCTCCACGTCATCGTTACCTTCAGACTTGGTTACCTGGGATAAAACATGTTTAAAACATCAACAACAAAGTTGAGTAAAATTCATAGAGTTTAAATTAATCAATAAGTAAAAAACCTTTGAACACATTATTAGTTCTCGGGAAAACAAAGCAACAAATGCAATGTATATCAACTTCTTTTCTTTCACGCAATAAGCTCATGACACCGAACGTTAACAAAACATATGGTATTTCATATGCTAAAAGGTGCCCCAAACAAGGTATTATTGTCATATACCTACTAATTTCTAATAACAAAATGTCTGTTTGACATGGTGGTCACAAGGATTTAAACCCCGGACAGGGTTGTCAAACCCAATAGATTTATTTAATGCATTAGCGTTTACCTCACAACAAGGCAATTAACGGTTCATGAAATAAGGGACTTCCGTACAATAGCAACTTATGCGGAAGCAATCTCATAATTGGGTCCAGCATACCATAAAATCATATGTGTTCGATTTATAAAACAAACATGTATCCCCCTCGGGGGTTTAAAAAAAATTAAAAGAATTTAATGCGAGGCTATGAACTCACCTTAAGCAAAGATCGAAATCAATCAATCAATCAACAAGCGCAATAAACTTTACGTCTCAACCGCGACCTATATAGTACATATATAGCGGCATGTGACTAAAAGTATAACATATCATATATTGCATGCTTGCATATAATATATATATATATATATATATATATATATATATATATATATCACTATTACATATATACAATCATATACTAGAATCTCCAAGTGCGACGAGAAACATTTTGCTTTGACATACTTAACAATATCAACAACGTTTTTCCAATAAATTATCCATTTTTAGAAGCTTTGTTGGTTCCATGATCATTTCATACCCAACCTTCACAATGAAGTGCATAATCAAGATGCATGAAGAAATAAAATACATTATTGATGATTGACAAAAAACCTTTTTGGTGGCTAGAAACCCTAATAAACAATATTGACAAACCTATTGATGTCTCAATGTCTAACCTACATTTTGACTAAGGCTAGGTGTAAATTTTATACTAAAAAGGTTCTGCCCATTCTAGGCTTTTGTTGGGCTTTCCGGACTTTTTCTTTAACAGCCCAATTACATTAATCATTAATTAATTAACCAACTAGACTTTTGTCTTGTATCTTCGAGTGACCGAAGCTTCTTTGTTTGGGTCCATTTATGTGATCCTAACAATCTCCCCCTAGATGAGGTCATGAAAGTTGTGTTTGAAGCGTCACTCGTGCTATCTCTTTAGCTCGTTGTTGAATAAGGACATTCACTTGTTTTTGTGCTTTGGTTAATACAATCTTCTAACACCTTGATCAAGATCTTCCAGAACTTGATTGGATGTACTTGATCTTGATCTTGATCTATGACTTGGTTATAAGCTTTACTTCCTCGGGCTGAATTACTTTGTGATCTTCTTTCACTACTGACTTTGCCATACGCTTATCTTTAGTCTCACAAGCTCATATCTGTTGGAATCTGGAAAGCTTTGATGTGTCTCTTTCTTCTAATCTCCATAACGTTTAGCATTTGGAAGAAGACATTAGTTTAAGAGATGTGCGGAAGCATAAATGTAAGCTTTGCTTGATTACTTCAGATCATTGTGTTATGGATATGAGCACATGTCTTTGCATCGGAAACTTTGAGTCATCATTCCCCGCCATGATATAACAATTTAGGGACACCAAACAACAACATTTTGTTATTACAATCCACTTAACATGTTGTTCTTGAATAATCATTTTGGAACACAAGAAGGGTTTTTATATTTTTGAAGGGGATCCAAGTATAGACGATACTCCAATGCTGGTCGGATTATACGTTAACCTCTGATTCCGTGAGGATCAAAGATTACAGTACGGATACTGCACCTGTGATCAGTAGATTCATTCAAAGAACCTTTCTTGACAGTTTTTCCGGTACGTGACATGCTATTCCTCTAATACCTAAGTATCAATTCCCTTAATGTTCGCCGTTCTCTTGCTAGACCAATGGCCGAAGACTAACACACTAAAGTATCTCTACATATAGAATGGTAAAGAGTGAGTAATACAGTTAACTATCAGCTGACATTACCGTACAATTCCCCCTTTTTCAGCGTTTTACTTCTTAATACAATTAAGTACCGTAGAAGGCCTGTGGCAAAAATGATTTGAAAAACATTCGATGTGCTTATAAAATTTGTTTGGGGCACAAACGAAAGTTTAAATCAGAATGCTTCTGATGATGTTTTGAAATATATCCCGAAAGATATGAAGTGCCTTGGGAAATCCAAACTTGTACAAGTACATTTATGGAAATCCACTTCACTAGTGGGCGCAGTCCGAAGACCAGGCATGAGCATTCATACGAATACCCTGGTGGTACAACATCTCTTTCCTCAGCATTCCATAAGATCACTTTCACGAACATGAAACAAAAGATTCTTTGTCATTTATCAAGATACGTGTGTATAACACAAACTTTTGGTACCTTGACATTTTTGATCATATTAACACTTATGCTCCCCCTACACATGTGCGATCGATTAATCGTAAGATTTTAGCACATGCAGATTGGAAACTTTAGCATTTTAAGAATCCATCGATCATTAATTATCCGTTTTACATGTTTAAGTCACATTTTCTCCCCCGATCAAAAGTATGAAACTTGTGAATGGTTTTGATCTAGAATGGACTTAAAATGTATCAATCTCCCCCTCAAAGTATGAGGTGAGGTGAAATAGCACAAATAACAAGTGAGCCAATTGAAACAGAGACCTTCAGAATACCCAACAGGAAATGAATACTGCAATCTGTCTTGAACTTGTAAGCGGTTGGTCGTGTCAATCTTTCAGCAATAGAATCAGCAACAGTACGTCCTTTTGACCTGCAACAACTGTGAGAAATACTGATTCTCCCCCTTAAACAATGACCCGTGTCAATGTTTGATTAGGTTAGCCCGAACATGTTTGATAAAACAAGTTGTTTATGAGAAAAAATGGTTCGGGGCCTTAGACAACTTCTTGTCCTGTAAAAAAAAATGCACTGAAACGTACACTAAATCTCTGGGTTAAGACCGGGTTACAGTCTGAAATAACTGCAAGCCATACTACACAAAAAAATTATTATTATTTTTTTTTTTGCAAATATACACAAATATACAAAGGATACAATGTGAAACACTTGGTTACTCGGAGACAGACTCATCCAGGAGTTCCTTGAGAGTCTCTGGTGACATTTGTTTAACTCCAAGCAGTGGGAGTAGTGTTGCGAAGCGCTCTCTCGGTAATGCCTTCGTAAATATGTCAGCCAGTTGGTATTTTGTCTCCACGAAATACAACTCAACAACTTTCCTTTCAACCTGCTCTTTGATAAAGTGGTGACGAATATCAATGTGCTTGGAACGCGAGTGTTGAACACTATTACAGCATAGAGCAATAGCACTTTGATTGTCACAATACATCGGAATTTTGTTGGAACACAAATCCATAGTCTCGTAAGTTTGAGAGCGCATCCAAGGACTGGCACAACACCTGATAGGGCGATGTATTCAGCTTCTGTAGTGGAGATGGCCGTACTTTTCTGCTTTTTGGATGACCAGCTAACAAGCCGATGTCCAAGAAATTGAGCTGAACCAGAGGTACTTCTCCTTGTGTCATGACACCCTGCATAATCAGCATCTGCAAAAGCTTTTAGTTCAAAGCCGGAGTCCTTCGGATACCACAGACCCATGTGAATGGTTCCTTTAAGGTATCGAAAGATCCGCTTTATAGCAGTAAGGTGCATTTTCAGTAGCTGAGCCTGGTAACGTGCACACATACAAACAGCAATACTATGTCAGTCTAGATGCACTACGATACATAAGGGGAGCCAACCAAACCACGGAAATCGTGTAGTATCAAGTTAGCTTGCCTCCTTTATCTTCATCAAGGTCGGGACGCTCCGCCATTGGAGTGTCAATGGGTGTGCATAAGTCAAAACCAAACTTTTTCAAGATATTTCTCCAGCGCATATTTGGATTGAGTTTGATAAAGAGCCTCCTGGGATTTGAGAAACTTGGTAATCCAAAAAAATGACAGTTGTCCCATCATCGACATCTTGAAAGTTGAGTTTCAACTCAACTGCAAATAATTTGCATGCGTTTGGGGTTGGTAGAGGGCAAAAATAATATCATCAACATATATTTGTACCAGCAAGATATGTTTGCCTGCTTTCCTGGTGAACAGAGTTGGATCGACCACGCCCTTTGTAAATCCTGACTTGATAAGAAACGCTGATAGCTTGTCATACCACGCACGTGGAGCTTGTTTAAGCCCATAGAGAGCTTTCTTGAGATGGTACACATACGATGGATGCTCTGGATCTACAAATCCTTCTGGTTTGACTAACATAGACACTTCCATTCCAGTTTTCGCCGTTGAGGAAGGCGGTTTTTCACGTCCACTGGAAGATGACCAGGTTCTTACTTTCTGCTGAGCAATGAAGAGTCCAGATCGCTTCTAATTCTAGCAACCGGAGCAAATGATTCCTCAAAATCAGTTACCGAGCTTCCTACGATATCCTTTCGCCACTAACCGAGCCTTTTGGTTTTTCAAGACGTCTCCATATTCAACTCAACTTAATTTTGAAATCCATTTGAGCGGGATGATAAGAATTCTTATCTGGAACGAGGGTACAAGTACCATACATCTAAAACGTTCAAATTCATGAATTTCTTCCTGCATAGCCTCAATTCCACACGAATGCTCTAAGGCTGTGCTTGGAAATCTTTGGTTTCAACATGAGTTAAGAATTCATTTGAAGAAAAACACCACATTGCCGTCGGTTTTCCAGCTGTTTCCTGGTAGAGACAGGTCGGACTTTATCTCCAATATGTTTTTCAAGCGAAGTGCTTGAGTCCCCACTTTTGCACGTGAGGTAATTGGGTTGTTGGGAGTAACATCGATATAGACATAGTTTGAATGAATGCCGTTCTGAATCGGTTGCAGGAGCATTATAGGTGTCAAACACATTAGCTGTCAACATGATCGAACAGGTTTCAACAATCAGAACACTAGTGTCTGGTAGAGGTATTTTGAATGAGAAGAAGGTTTTCAGTAACTGCAGAGGTGCCTTCCTGAGATAACCGGTGTGGGAAGGGTGAACCATTGGCAATTCTCGGGTGCCGGGGCAGCAGGAACATGAACCGGAGTTATCGGAACAACCGGAGGTATCGAAACAACCTCATCATCATCAAACCATTGAAACAAATCGTCTACCTGTTTCTTTGTAGGAGACACACTAGGTGGTTCTGGGTCTTTTACTAGTGCAGAACGCGGCGCCTGACTGTAAAGCAGTAAGTTTGAATTCTGTACTGTTGGGCACAGAAGTCATTTGTTGAGGTGCGAGGTCTGAACTGGTTTGGACAGACGTCAAACCTTCGGTAAGTTCATCGAAGGTAACATGAACGGTTTCCTGAATCTTACGCGTTCATTTGTTGTAGATTCAGTACGCCTTCTTGGTGGGTGCATAGCCAACAAATAACCTATATCCGTACTTTGCCTGTGAGTTTACCAACGTCATCGTAGTCATTGGTAGGATACCCAGAGTATCCAAACACTGCGAAGTATTGTAATTAGGTTTCTTTCCCTTCAGCATTCATATAGGTCTTTCCGGAAGCGTGTGTAACGAGAGATCGATTGAGTTTATAACAACGCAAGTAAGCTACAGCTTCTAGCTTATAGAACAGTGGAGCTTTCCGCAAAGATGAGCATAGTACGAGCACTTCCAAAGAGTTCGTTCCGTCTTTCCGACAACTGCCGTTCTGTTGGCGGAGACCGAGGTACCTCGTTTCATGAGAAATTACCAACACTCTCAAAACCAACCGTCGAGTGTCTTCAGTTCACTAAACTCTGTTCCATTATCTGTTCTGACGGAATCCGAAACAGATAGCATAAGGGGCTCGTTGAGTCTTCAACAATAAACTTCACAATCACTTGAGGAGTTTCATCCGTTGCTCGAAGAAATCCTTACCCCTTCCAAACTGGTGTAATCATCCACTATCACCAAAACATACTTCTTTTCGTTGATACTTTCCGTTCTCATTGGTCCGCAGAGGCATCTTTATCAACCAATCCAAATATGCTCAGGAAATCTTGAAAAAGTTTGGTTTTGACTCATGCACACGATCATAAGAAACACTAGGAAAAACAAGATCCGGAGGTCGGGAAGGATAAAACAAATAAGTAGCCATATTATTGATGATGAGAGAAAAAAGGGAAAGATGTGTGTGTGATAGGAGAGAGGGGTTTTCTGTCATTAATGATGTGATATGCCATTTTCTCATGAGTTGGGATGATGATTGATCTGTTTTGAGTATAGCATCCGGTTGCAGTTGTTTCAGCACAAAAGAATAAAGGAAGTTTAGAAGCCGATAGAATCGTTCTAGCAGCCTCAACGAGAGTGCGGTTTCGTCTTTCGACAACGCCGTTCTGTTCAGGTGTTTTGTAACTAGTCATTATTAGTCCCTACGTGTCACTCTATAAATGAACTAATGTAATTCCGTGTTTGTCACTATATTTTAAGGCTAACAATCTTCCCCCAATATGTGGACATATACGGAATTACTTACAATGTTCCTAACAAGTAAAAATACAATTATATAAAGTCTTCCAAAGCGCTTCCAAAGCTGAAGTTGTCTTGTGAGTTCTCTTGGTCTTGAAACTTGTATTCCAGCTTGGATCTTCATTGTCTTTACTTGTTCTGGAACTATTGTAGTATGCATGAGTTGGATTAACTTCCCCCCAATTCATGCAGCATGTCTTGAAAAGCTTTATTCATAGACTCCTTTTTGGCGAAGTTACTGAATCAGCTTCCCCCCAAACCAACATCCCTATCTTAAGCAGATTCTGAAACTTTGAAGTAGCTTAAACAATCTTCTACTTGTCATTGACGTGCACAGCGGAAATTTGTAGAAGTCAAACCATACCAAATACTCCTGCTTCTTGTCATTAGGGCTTGGTGAATATTCGTTCGGGGGTGCATAACAATTCTTCTCACGTATGCAGAATACTTCATAAACCATATTTGGTAAAACACTACTTCCCCCTGGAAGTTGACATGGTAACATCAAAGTCAACTAAGTCCCGGATGTACACATTTCCCCCCATGATGGTTGCGAACTCTCGGAAGCATCATTGTCGTGTACGTCCATATACTCGAGAAGTTCTTGTCTTTAGCACAAATCTTAA
>BQNB010079563.1:2284-30206 GCA_026074375.1 Tanacetum coccineum | reverse complement strand
CCTGGCAAGGGTTTGGGGAAGATGTCAGCCAATTGGTATTCAGTCTGGACAAAGTATAGCTCCACGATTCCATTCTCCACTTGCTCCTTTATAAAATGGTAACGAACATCGATGTGCTTGGCTCGTGAGTGTTGAACACTGTTGCAGCATAGAGCAATCGCACTCTTGTTGTCGCAGTACAGAGGAATCTTATTGAATTGAAAGCCATAGTATGTTAGTTGTGAACGCATCCATAGGATTTGAGCACAACACCCAGATAAAGCAATATATTCAGCCTCTGTACTCGAGATGGCAGTGCACTTTTGCTTCTTTAAAGACTAGCTAACTAGTTTGTCACTTAAGAATTGAGCACTTCCTGATGTACAACGTCTAGTATCCTGACACCCCGCGTGATCTGCATCTGCATATGATGTCATAGACATACCGGTATCCTTCGAGTACCAGAGACCCATGTTATTGGTTTCCTTTAGATATCGAAAGATCTGCTTAACCGCATTTAAGTGCTTTTTGGTAGGCTTTGCCTGATACCGGGCACATAAGCAGACTGCATAAATAAGGTCTGGTCAACTGGATGTCAGATACATGAGGGAGCCAATCATGCCACGGTAAAGCGTAGCATCAACTAGATTCCCCTGTAGATCTTCATCCAGTTTACTCTTTTCTACCATAGGTGTGTCTACAGAATTACTAGTTAGCATACCATATTTTTTAACAATTTTAGAAGCATATTTAGATTGGTTTATAAAGATGCCTCTAGGACTTTGAGAGATTTGTAATCCTTAAAAAGAATGGC
Source organism: Tanacetum coccineum (assembly GCA_026074375.1). Lineage (NCBI taxonomy): Eukaryota > Viridiplantae > Streptophyta > Magnoliopsida > Asterales > Asteraceae > Tanacetum > Tanacetum coccineum. The sequence goes on along the minus strand of BQNB010079563.1, from coordinate 29,413 downwards.
ATCTGCCCTATTATTGACATCTTAAACTTAGTGGTCATCTGATTAGCAAACTCATTACACATGGAAGTATTAGTGGATGCAAATATTATATCGTCAACATAAATTTGTACCAGTAATAAGTCATTCCCAGCTTGCCATGTGAAGAGTGTTGGATCAACTGCACCTTTGGAGAAATGTTGTGAGATTAGGAAGCTTGACAGCATGTCGTACCATGCACGTGGTGCTTGTTTGAGACCGTAGAGGGCCTTTTTCAGCTTGTACACATGTGATGGGTTGTCCTGATCAACAAATCCTTCTGGTTGAGAAACGTAGACCTCTTCTTTGAGCTCACCATTTAAGAAAGCTGTTTTGACGTCCATTTGGTAGATTGTCATATTCTTATGAGCGGCATTTGCTACGAAGATTCAGATGGCCTCAATTCTAGCAACCGGTGCAAATGATTCCTCGAAATCGATTCCCTCTTCTTGCCTGAATCCTTGAGCAACCAGTCTAGCCTTATTTTTTAGTACCCCGCCAAATTCATCCATCTTGACCTTATAAATCCATTTTAGTTTGATCAATAACACTTTATCTGGACATGGCACCAATTCCCAAACTTGTAGCCTTTCAAATTCATGAATTTCTTCTTGCATTGCATCGATCCAAGACAGTTCGGTCATTGATTGTTTAAAGTTCTTTGGTTTTATAGAAGTTAGGAAGGCATCAAAATAACACCACATGGCGTCAGTTCAGAGTTACTTTCTTGTAGAGACAGAGCGAGAAGGATCACCGATCATGTTTGCTATAGGATGTTCCTTAGTCCATTTACTAAGGTGTTCAAATAGAGTGTAGGTTTGTCTCATATTCGATGATGACCCTTGAGAAGTTGATTCTTCATGAGGAGATTCATTAAGTGGATCATCATGAAATATTGGTATTTTTGGTGATTCTTCAAAACCTTAAGAAATGTTTGGAGATTGTTCTTGTTCTTGTGTTGATGGAGTACTTGATGATGGAGCATCCTGGTCAATGGAAGTTGACACAGGAGAATCAACTAAAATCACAGCTCTTAGAGCAGCAGTTTCTTGAACTAGAGAAACAACAATGGATGTATGAGTGAAGTATTCATCGAACATAGGTTGAAACAAGCGACCCCAATCATCTCTTAGTGGTGGAATACAAGGTTGTTAAGAAACAGTGTTTGGAACGAGTCCTGAACTGGATGTTGCAGGAGTCATCGAATGAAGCTCGGGTCCTGAACTGAATTGTTCAAAATCCATTGCTGTTAGCTCATCAAATGTCACATGAATTGTTTCAATAATTTTTTGGGTTATTTTGTTGTAAATTATGAACGCTTTCTTTACAGGCGCGTAACTAACAAAAATACCAATGTCAGCTTTTTAATCTAATTTACCCAGGTCGTCATTGTCATTGGTAGGATAACAGAGTGCACCAAAGACATGAAAGAATGATAAATACAGTTTTTATCTTGCATAAGCTCATATGGAGTTTTGTTGTATCGATGACGGATTAATGAACGGTTTTGGGTGTAACAGGTTATGTTGATTGCTTCGGCCTATAAAAATAATAGAGCTTTTGAAAATATTAACATTATACGAGCAACTTCTATAAGAGTTCGGTTTTGCCTTTCGACAACGCCGTTCTGCTAAGGAGTGCGAGCAACATATGTTTGATGCGAGATGCCAACATTTTTGTAAAATTTACGAAGTGTCTGATTGACAAATTCGATTCCATTATCTGTTTGAACATTACGGACAGTGGCATTCAAACGAACTTGAATATTTTTGATGCATTTAATGATGGCCTCAGGAGCTTCATCTTTTGTCCTCAAAAATCCGACCCAAGTAAATCTTGAGTAATCGTCGACAATCACTAAGACATACCTTTTCCCGTTAATACTCGCCACATGCATCGGGCCACACAAATCCATATGCAAAAGATATAGTTTCTCCTGGTTAGTGTCTTCAGCTTTGGGTTGATGAGAGGATTTCTTGCTTTTTCCTAATGCACATGCTGAACACAGATGATCTTTCTGAAATTTAAGCCTTGGAATGCCTCGTGCAAGACCGTCTTTAGCTAGCTTGTTAAGAGTACCAAAGTTGAGATGTGATAACCGACGGTGCCATAACTAGCTCTTAGTCTTTGACGCTTTGGATAGAAGACAGATCGGAGATGTTGTAAGCATGTCATCAAGAGAAATTGTGTATAAATTTATGTCTCGGGATCCGGAAAGTAGATTAACACCTTCTAAATTACGAATAAAGCAAGTGTTTTTCTGAAATGCAACTTCAAGATCCGCGTCGCAAAATTGACCAACAGAAAACAAGTTATGTCCAAGCCCCTCGACGTAGTATACTCTTGAAATAGTAACATTTCCTAGCTGATAGTCACCATACCCTATAATTCTTGCAATATGGTCGTTCTCGAATCTAACTGTACCCAGAAATTTACTAACAAAGTTCATGAGCTGAGAGCGGTTCCCTGTCATATGTTTTGAACATCCGGAGTCCAGATACCAGAGAACAATCTGGACAACCTGTCATGACAAGAGAAGAAGAAGATGGAATATCTGTAGCATTGGATCCCCAAGGGGTTCCGAGTGGTTAGCAATCTCAGATTCGACAATCTTAGCCTTTTTACTCGAACCTACATTTTTAATATTTTTGGGTTTCCTGCTGTAGACTTTAAGCTCTGGTTTTTGTGTTTCAACTGAGTGGGAAGTGGTTTTCATAGGAGGCACTACGTTAGTGAATAATAAAAAGTTTGTTCCTAGTTAAAGGGCACGAGTTACCAACTATAGTAAAAGTTATGCCTGTTGGTTTCCACTTAAGTCCTACTTCAGTGAATACATGACCCGTAGGTTTCCAAATATTTTGTTTTTATGTTTCTTAGCAGATTTAGCACGGCTATTCACATTTTCTACAAAATCAAGAAGACACATATCATGAACACCATCAAACATAGATTTCTTACAAGTAGCACAAATAGGTTCAGAATTCGCATTTAACAGTGAATGCTTAACATCAACATTATGAATAGGTTCAACAACACGATTCTTTTTATTAACTTTCCTAGGTTGGGCTTCTACTTTATTCTTCATGTTCCTACTTGGTGTTCGCGAGATCCTATCATTCTTTTTATTGCATGTAGGCTTTGATCCGCAATTACCAGTAGAACACTTCAATCCTGCAGGAGACAACACAGGTGTGTTAGAATCTGATGTTGTAGATGACTCTACCTGTTTAATGTTGCTTGAGGATGTGAGAGGTTCAGCAAACCTAACTTTCTTGACCTTGTTTTTGGGTGTGACAGCGACCTTTTTCTCATTAAATTTAATCGCATTAGGGCATGTATCTCGAACATATACAAGTAACTCCTGAATTTGTTGGGAATGCTTACAAGCAAAGTCTAACTCTTTATCTAAAGGTTGTTTTGCTTTAGCTTGTTCGACTATTTCCTGAAGAATATCATCTTGTTCCTGAGTGTACTTAAGGTAATCTATGTGAGCTTCCCTATTTTGCAATAACCTAGGAGCCAAACGTTCTAAGTCTAGCTTGAACATTCCTGGAACAATAGTGTTGGCAGATGGTATTTGTGCAGAAATATCAACAATTTATTTTCCTTTTAATTTTCGTAAATCGTTTTTCAATGATGTTATCACAAAAACCTTATCTTGAATTTGAGCTTTTAAATCCTCATTTTCAGCACATTTTAAAATCAGTTTATCAATTAAAGAGTCACTCTGTTCTTTAGTACGAACACGTGTCTTTTTTATTGAGTCAAACTGATCTTTAAAAACCTGTTTCACATGATTAATTTCATTACAAAGACGCTCATTTTCCGAAAGCAATTTTGCCACACTATTTTCCAGTTCCACATTTTTGGTCTCTATTTCACAATAATCATTATTGACATTCTCTTCCTTGGACTTTTCTTTCCTTGATTTTAAAATTTCCTTCAACTTACAAATGGTAGTGTCTTTGTCTTGAAGCTGAGCTTTCAAATCATTATTTTCAAAAAATTCTGGAATTTCAAGAGCATTTTGATTATTACAAGATTCATCTTTTTGAAAAATTTCTTGATTAAGTTGTATTGACAATTCAAGAGAAATACAATGTTTTTCATGTTGTGAGTAACTTTTCAAAAGATCATTATGCACATTTTACGATTTCAAAAGCTCGACCTCAAGATTGAAACACTTATCACAAGATTCAATTCTCTTTCTATCCATATTTACAGTTAAAAGAACATCTTAAGACATGATTTGTTGTAAGAGTCGATCATTTTCCAAAAGTAATTCTTTCTTAGCAATTTCCAAACATTGTTTGTCAACTGAAGACTGTTGAACAGTAGCGTCCATTTGGTCAAAAGCTGTCTGTACTTCCATTATTTCATTTAGAAGATCTTTATTAAACACATTGAAGATGTCTTTCAAAGATTTTAGAAATGGAATAATTTCATCGTTAAAAACAGCTTTAGTATGTTCAAACCCCCCATTCACCTTTTGTACGAGCATCAGGTGTAGTCCTTATCTTCACCACGTTGTCAAACTTGGCAAGATGAAATTTAAGTTTTTTAAGGCTTTCATTCACCAAGCTTACCTTAGGAAGTTCCTTAGGAGCTTCTATTTTAATAGGTAATGCATCAGAAGGTTTACTGGTAGGATTGGACATACGCAACCAGAAAGCTTGTTCAGCTGACAATTCTTGTTGTGGAGTAAAACGTTTCCCAAAATCATCAGATAGTCTATTTAATTTTTCATAATCAATAGGTTTATGAGAAATGTTTTGTTTAATGGCCTCTGGATCCTTTTCTTTTTCAGACATTTTTGATCGACTCTCTTCTTCCAAAATCAATATTTCCTCATCATCAATCACATGCATAGCAACATGTTTAGCAGAAATAACAATACCATCATAGAAGGTTGGTTTAATCCGCTGAGCTTTCTTAAGATAACACTGATTTAGATAACCTAGAGCTTGTATGTGTATATTATCATAAAAAACTTGAGGCTTTGTTAACATGTGCACTGTTTGAGCAGATTGACCCACTTTAAAAATAATATTATCAAGTTCCTTTATCCTCTTTTCTAAATCAATTTCATTTTCCGTATATTTATTTTCCAAAATGATAAAACAACGAGATCATAACATAATAATCATAAGATAATTACAAATAATTAATTGCCAAGAACAAATAATAAAATATAACTAATAAAAATAACATCAACAATTATATGGATGGATCCAATAACATCAACAATTATATGGATGGATCCACTGGTACGCCTTTAGTCCCTCGACTTTTATGAACTTTTGTAATTATTAATGAAACTTCATGAATTCTATGCAACTTTATTCCTTGTGATTTTACGACGTAACCAAATACACGATTACACCGTAACCTTCATGACGCGGCTTTCCTTTTTTAAGAGATATTTTGGTTACGATGTAATTAATAATCGCGTTGCGCTGTAACCCTTAGTCAAACATCGAAATCTGTTCCATAATAAACGATTACGGTGTAACTATATATAATGTTACGCCGTAAAGCCTCGTCAGCACCGAATCTTCATATTAAATAAATTATTATCTAAATCTTTGTAATAACTAAGTGGTTACGGCGTAACCCAGCGGGACGTTACACCATAACATCTTCTAAGCTTCCGATTCGGCATCATTAATTGTTAAAAATATAGTACCCCTACTAAATAATATAGTAGTGGTACTATTCTTTATTTGGCATATAGGCTACATTCTGTAGAAATATAGTAGCCATCCATAATATTTTAGTACTTCTACTAAATAAATTAGTATCAGTACTAAATTTGCCCTTTTTCGCTATTTTTCGTTCCAATGCCTTAATTTTCTTGAATTCGCAAAATAATTGAAATAAATATCAAATTCTTATAAAAGTGATATAAAGCAAGGCAATAAACATGGGAATTTGATATGAAAAAGTATTAAATATTTGATGTTATCACCTTGCCTATCAACTTGCATTGTTTCCCCCATAACTAGTAGCATTACTCTTATAACTAGTACCATAGTAACTTTGCCCTTGTCTCCCCTAAACTTGTTGCATTATGACCCTTCCATCTTGAATAGTAACTTGGTTTCTTGGAGTCAATGAAGTTCTAAGTTGATTATTGGTTAAGGGGAACCTTGAGGAAGATACAACCATTAGAAAAGCCATTACCTTGTTGAGACAAGCAATTGGATCATCTCCTGGAGAGAATACAAGAACAGCAAAACTTGAGTCTATAAGAGGTGACTCAGTCATAGGTTATGTAGAAACTTGAGGTGATTGATAAGAAATTTATGAAACATATGAGGTTTAATGATTCATTTGAGACTGATATGGATATGATGGTTGAACTGATGAATGATTGAATTGAGGTTGTGATGGATAAGTAGATGAGTAATGTTGATTGCAATGAATTGATCCATACTGAGATGGTAGCAACTGTTGTTGAAGCTGAGGATTGTTGTATGAAGACTGATAATTATTGAAGTGAGGTGGTGTCATCTGCTGATTTGCAACAAATGCAAGGGGATCTTGATTGCATTCACGCATAATACGGACTTCATTTACATGGAGTTCGTGTTGTTCAAGATAAGCATGAAGCTGATCAAAGTTGGTAGTATTCAAATCCTTTACGAGCTTGACATCAGTCACAAACTTACTCCGTTCAGGTGGAAGACTGTTTAAGAACTTAGTATTAACTTAAAATTTCCCCATTTTCATGTTGTAAATGTTCATGTCATTTATCAGCTTTGTGAATCTCAAATAATACTTATGATGTGATTCCCCCTTGATGTAAGTAAACTTATCAAATGCATCATACAGTTTAGACTCTCTTTCCTGCTTAGTCAAAGAGGTACCTTGCATCAGTAATTGAACTATCTCCTATAAATCCTTGGCAACTTTGTGATGATTCACAAGTGAATAGATATCAGCTGGTAGACCTTGAAGAATGATATTGGTTGCCTTCATATCACAATCAGCTTGAATTTTCTCAGCATCAAATAATTTAGCATATTTCTTTATTTTGGTCACCCCATTCTCTTCAACAGTAGGCCAAATGAGTGGACCGTTTTTAACGGATTCAAGTATCATTCTTTCGTGCTCTCTGTTTTGCATGTGTAATTCCATTCTACTTTTCCATGAATCATACAGGTCCTTGTCCAACATTAGTGGACGATTTTCAGCACCAGAGAGTATCATGTACTCAGCAAGAGTATTTTTTTGTCCAAGTGGAATAATTGAATCTATTTTAATGTGATAAGATAAAAGATGATCGTACAGTGATTGGAGGTTGTTGTTTTAAAGTAAGGTTTGATTGATGTAATTAAGTCTTTGGAATACATGGGATTTTACAATTCTTAATAAAACTGAGAAATCTAGTTTTCATTGGATTTTACAAATCAAAGAACAACCGTATAATTCACCTATTGAAAGTGTATAGTTCTCTCAAGTAAAGCGTATAAATCACCCAAGCAAATTATGTATAAATCACCTAAAGAATAATGTATAAATCGCCTTTAGAGATGAGATATAAATCGCCTGAAGTAATGATGTATAAATCGCCTGAGGAAAGGAATTGGTATAAATCGCCTTAATAGAATATACGTATAAATCGGGTTTGATATGGATACGTATAATTCACCTTGACAAAAATTACGTATAAATCGCCTTTGACAGAGATACGTATAATTCGCCTTAACAAAATTACGTATAAATCGCCTTTGACAGAGATACGTATAATTCGCCTATAAGGAAAAGGTATAAATCGCCTGAACAAATAACACGTATACTTCGCCTATATGAATAGTTTGCCCAATACACTTCGAAACTCAAAAACCAAAAATCTTAAAAAGACTAACTTTTTGACGTTTTTACCTTATTTTTCTTGTACTTCTTACCTATCTAAGACTATTAAAACCTTAAAAACACAAACTTTAACGTTTTTGACACGAAAAATTTGAAATCAAGATTCTTAGTACAAAACCCTTTTTCTAACCAAAAAGACTAAAAAAGATGAAGTTTTTTATGGTTTTTTAAATATTTTCTTGTACTTCTAGCCTAAACTAAGATAAATAAAGAAGAAAGTTACAAGCTTTATGGTTTTTAAACTCTCAAAAAATAAAAATCTTTTGATAGGTTCGAACCAAGAACACAAACTAAAAGAGTAGACAAAACGCACACAAAACCTTCACAAACACCCAATGGCTCTTGATACCAATTGTAGAATATCTTAACACATATAGTATGGAATTTGTTTATAGTTTTAGAGAGAGAAAAGAGGTGGTTGGATGAACACTTAGAGAGAGAAACAAAGAAGAGAATATTAGATTAAGTGTGTGAGAAAAATGAATAACCAACACCCTCTCCATGTGTAGAGAGGGTATTTATACATCAAGCTTGTAACCGGCCATGGGCTTAAGTTATGAGCTTTCTATGTGTCTTTGGCCCGGTTAGCTAAATAACATTACATATGATTAATCTACGAGCTACGACTATCTATATTGGAAGTGACAGATACTTTTTGTATTTCTAACAAATATTATCTAGTTCCTTTATCTTCTTTTCTAAATCAATTTCTTTATCCATATATTTACTTTCCTTTTCTTTGGATTCATTTTTGAAAATAGTAAATGTTTGCAATAAAGATTCCTTTTATTTGATTTGATTAGAAAGATTTTATTTAAGTGAGTCAATTTGCTGCTTAAGTGCAAGCTTTTCCTTAATCATATCATCCATTTCAGAATCAATCATTTTTTTCGCGTGTGCTTAAATCAATATTAAGACGTTGTTCAAAAGTTTTGACTCGTTCTTTATATCTCTCAAGCTCAGCGGTTAAGGATTCATTATTCTTTTCCTGATTAGCCTTTTCCTAATTATTTACATGATTAATCATTTTTTATAAATTTGTTCAATCACAGATAAAATCATTGAATCTTGTTGTGCATGCAAGTTAGTATCTTGAACAGCTGCTTGTTGCGTTTCTTGAAAATATTAAGAGTACGTAATGATATTTCTATCACTTGTTATCTCATTATTTGTAAAATTAACAATTGGTGTTTGTTCAAAACCCTGTATTGCATGCACACTTTGATTTTCCATATCAGTATGATAGGGTTCAAAATGAGGTACCTATGTGATAACGTCTGAACCATAGTTGGAAAGATTAGCCATCAGAACCGCCTTTGCATTAGAGACATCATCACAGTCAGAATAATAAGCATCAAGATCCTCAGTCTGGAATGCAACAGTGTTTGGAATGGTTGTTTGAGCAGTTTGACCATTTAGAATGCCTGGATCTGCAAGAAATGCTTGTTGCTCTGCATCCAAAATTTGACCGAATTCCTGTGTTTCAACCAACATTGTCTTTTCCTTAAACCATGCAGCGTTCCTTGGTCTCTTAGGCTGAGTGCATTGCTTAGCCATGTGTCCTTCACCTTGACAGTTATAACATTTAACCACCCTTGTCTGCCCTCCTGTATTATTTTCTCCAGAACTAGTAGCATTGCCCTTATAGCTAGTACCAGCATAACTTTGTCCTTGCCTCCCTTAAACTTGTTGCACAGTAACCTTGTCGTCTTGAATGGTGGCTTAGTTTCTCGGATTAGAGGAAGTTCTAAGTTGATTGTTGGTTGAAGGGAACCTTGAAGAAGCTACATCTGTCAAGAAAGCCATTGCCTTATTGAGACAGGCAATTGGATCATCTCGTTGATTAAACACAGGAACAACAAGACTTGAGTCCATTTGAGGGAACTCAGTCATTGTTTTTGTTGAATATTGAGGTGAGTTGTAAGTAATTGGTAGATCAGATGAGGTTTGATGATCCATATAAGACTGATATTGTTGTGATGGTGGAACGGATAAGTGATTGATTTATGGTTGTGATAGATGAGGTGGTGGATACATTGGTAAGTATGATTGAGGATAGTGAACTTGTGGAATCATGGTATTTGTTTATTAAGGAAACTATATGGAATTGTATTAAGAGTGATAGTTGTTAAGTTGAGACGGTGATTGATTGTGATTAGCAACAAATGACAAAGAACTAATTGTGGAATATATAAATCACCCCATGGCTCTTAATAGCAATTGTAGAATATATAAAGTATCTTAACTCACAATCAAATGACAAAGAACTAGAGAGCAAAAGTGGAAGGATGAACACTTTTAGAGAGAGAAAGGAAAAGAGAATATTAGATTAGGTGAAATGATAAAGTAAACAACCAACACTTATACCTAGGGGTGTTCAAAAAAACCATGAAACCGACAAATCGAGCCGAACCGTTCAATCCGAAACCGAAAAACCCAAAACCGAAGAAACCAAAACCGGAAAAAAATCGAAACTGTAAAAACCCGCTTATCACGGTTCGGTTTTTATTTTTAGATATACGCGGTTAACCGAACTGAACTGTGTATAACATACATTAAGTTTTTTTAACTAAATATTCAAATAATTATAGAATATTCGATTATATTATTGCACTATCTTTATTATATAACGAAGTTTTTTGTTCATAATGCAAACATTCGCTAAATATCTATGTGTGAAAATTATTTAATGTGGTCGTAATTTATAATTGTCAAACAAATACTTTTTGTTAATATGTTTTGTGTGCTTATTATATGAATACAATTATCGAGAGCAAATAACTTTAATCTATATAATGTTATTTAATTTTACTAAAATGAAAATTTAGGTTCTAAAACATTCTATCGTTCATACGCTAAACTCGATAAAACGTCTATAATGGTTAACCGTGACCCGAACCGCGAGTAACCGCTCAATTCGGGTACCCACAAGTCCTGTTACCCGCCTAGTACGGTTCGGTTACGGGTAGTAAAATTAATTACCCGCCACGCGATGGATAGTATAAATCTTCCAACTAATCGAACTGAACCTCCTCGTGAACACCCCTACTTATACCATCTATGTGGCCAGCCATGGGCCTTGTGTGGGCTTTCCTTGGGCCTTAGGCCTTTATACCTTACTAAGGTTCCAAAAAGTAACTTAGACCTACGAGCTACGTATTCTAGGTGTGACCGAGTTTTTTCTTGATTCCTAACAATCTGGGAAAGGGTTCATGATTTCCAGTTAGAAGTTGAGAGTTATCAGATGAAGGTCAACTTAACCGCTCTAACCATCACTTATCCTGGTATTAAAAAAGATCCTTTGTATTCTATCATCGATGTTCCGTTTGTTGGCATTGTGTATGAAAACAACAAGAAACAGAAGTTCAATGATACTACCTTGAAGAGGTTTTTGAGAAAGATAAGTGTGATCAACAGGGAGGCAAAGCATGGAATAATCAAGATTTCTATGAACGACAAAGACAAAGAACTGATGGCTTTACTTGAAGAAGAGATTGAAGAAAGATTGAAGTATCGCCTTCAGATGCGAAGATGATAAAGCTTGGTGAATGGAAGACAGATTATTAATTATTTGGTTCGTCCTGAATAATTAACCCTTAGAGGGAGATTATTAGGATTGAAAAGTGTCGATTAATAAGTTCAGTTTTTATTATCGTTTTACATTTAGTATTATATGTAATAACTGTGGATTAAGCATTATGTTAAAAATATGCTTAATATACTTAAGGACTATTAGAGTAGGAAATGAATAATAAGGTAGGTAAGGACTAGTATAAATATGAGATTAATATCTCATTAGAGTAAGACTTTCATTTACATCCTATGTAAACCTCATTTTCCTTTTTTCCTCTCTTTATACAATGATTTGAAAAGAATACTCTCTCTACTTTCTCTCTCTAAGCTAAAACCTCATTCGTATTGATCAATGCTAAAATAAAGGACATCATCTTGTTCTTCCTTAGAGATTCCATCTCTTCTTCCATAATAGCTTTCCATTCAGAACTCTATTCATAAGCAACTGCCTCTTGGTATGTCAATGGTTCATGAGTATCTTCTTCCTCTGCTGCAGCAAACGCGTAAGCAACCATATTACTCTCATCTCGGAACCTCAAAGGTTTCGTTCTTATCCTTGGCTCTCTATCCCGAACCAACTGATAATCTGTGAGATCTGGTGGCTGGTCAGTTTTTTGATCCCCTGTATCTTCATCATCACCATCTTCTTGATCTGTTTGATCTTCCTCAAGCGTATGATTATTTAACCCCCGCAGTTCCACCTTAACTTGTAATTCCTCAACAGACTTATCAGTACCTGCACCAGAATCTTTCAACGTGTATTTATACATGACATTTTCATTAAAGACCATGTTCCTGCTAGTGACTATTTTAGGTGATTCATCATCAAGCCTATATATTCTGACCCCTTCACACCCTCAGGATACCCCAGAAAATGTATTTTATCGCTCTCGGCTCGAGCTTACATTGTTTAACGTGTAAATATGCGACACAACCGAAAACTCTCAACATCCCATAATCACCAGGATGTCCCGACCACATCCATAGGTGTTTTTTTCTCAATCGCTGTCAATGGTGACTATTGATAAGATATGTGATCGTACATGTCGCTTCCGCCCAGAAGGTCTTGAGCAATCCAGACTAAATCATAAACAACATACCTTATCCATGAGAAATCTGTTCATACGTTCTGCTAACCTATTCTGTTGCGGCGTCCCAGCAACTGTCAGATGTCTAGCAATACCACTCTCAGTGCATAACTGCTTAAATTCTTGGTTACAAAACTCAAGAACATTATCTGTCCTCAGCTTCTTAATCGTCCTCCTAGTCTGATTCTCTACTAACTGCTTCCACTCTTTAAACTTTCCAAATGCCTCGTGTTTGAACATGAGAATATAAACCCATACCCTCTTGGAATAATCATAAACAATAGATAAAAAATACCTTTTACCTCCCAATGATTCCACCAGAGACGGACCTCATAAGTTTGAATGAACATAGTCTATCACTCTCTGAGTAGTGTGTCTTCTTACACCGAATCTGACTCGATGTGACTTTCCCAGAACACAATTCTCACAAAAATCGAGCTTACCTAGACTCTTCTTGCCAAAAAGCTCCTACTTTTATAGGCCGGTAGTCCCGCCTCACTGATATGTCCAAATCTTTTATGCCAAACCTGCGCAAGACTGTCTTTTTCTTCAACACTAGCATTAAGCTCACCTGCCACTACATGGCCATCCAAAGAGTATACACAATTTTCCCTTCGGGTTCCAGATAAAACAACCCAGGAACCGTTAATCACCTTGACTTTGCCCGACTGCAATTTTACGATATATCCCTCTTTATTAAGAGTTCCCAGGGATATCAAGTTTCTTTTCAATTCAGGAATATACCTAACATTATGCAACACCAAACTTGACCCATCTTTTAGTTATACCATTACCTTGCCAATACTTCTGATCTTATACTCCCTGTTGTCACCTAACGATACATTACTCCCATCGCATTCAAGAAAATCTAAAAATAAATGGGTAAAAGACAAAAATGCTCTATGTACTTACGGTTTTGATTCATTATGAATAACTTATAAATTTTAATCTCATTATGCTCATTGTATTGTCGTTTCTAAGGTGGTGACTTGTTACCTTCTTTACTAGTCAAATATTTTATAAACTTGATTGACTTTGATTTTTTTCTTGAAAATTACTATTTTGCCCCCATCCTTCACCAGCTCACCACAATCAAAGTGACGATGTTCTTCTTCTTATATGGACCGTTTGACACATAAGGTTAGCTCCGTATGAGGAAAAATATTCAAATAGAGGGAAAACAAAAAAGGGTGCACGTCCGTCAGACTCACATAAATGATATATATCCTTCATTTACTTGGACATTGATGCTCTTTCATTTATATGATATTCAATGGATTTAGATGATTTTAAACCTTGTACATGTCAATCTTGGTTCCTACATATACAAAATAGGATAAAAAAGATAGTCATCAGTTCTAAACGTCATATGTTCATGATTAAAATACTCTATACTAACCCTACCACGAGACCACTTGTGTTAAATCTTGCATATTTCATTGTTTTGTGCCCGTATTTGAAACTCGCGAGACGACTTATATTACATTAAAGTTAACTATAATGACCACATTGTATGAGCTTTTGGACTAAACTAAACATATAAATGGAAAATTGAGAAAACTTTGGAAGATGTTTTTGAATTTACTGTTATGGTATATGTTATCATATTAAGTTAGAGTTTTGTTAGGGTAATGGTTCGCCGGAAAGTCAACGATGGTTAGTGGTTTGTCGGAATGTTAATTAAAGTGAGTTATGACAAGGTTGAACAATTGATATAATTATTATTGTTGGTCTAAAATTTGTTACCAACAACATCTTGTTAAGAAAAAAAATTAGATGTAGAAGATAAAGTATAAATGACTAGATTACCCTTGTTGACTAGTCAATCAAGTTACAAACAGGTTACTAGCAAGTTTCGTAGTGCATAATGGTATTTTCGTAACTTGATTATGTATAATGAATCAAAACCGTAAGTACATAGAGCATCTTTGTCTTTTACCAAAAATAAATCTAACTTGGATGTCATGTGGTATGAACCTCCTGAATTCATGATGCAATCTAGTAGAGCCTCTGCACTCATCACCATCATCACCTCAGAACAGTCATAAATCGTACCACTGGAGCTTGGCTGATCATCTTTCTTGACATAACTTGTTAACCTCTTGTGATTATTCATCAGACAGTTTCTCTTCAAGTGATCCTTAGATTGGTAAATATAGCATTTAAGTCTTCCACCTCAAGACTTCGATCTTGACTTTCCCCTTAACTGATGCGAGTCCTCGCACTCAGTTCTTCATCTTACGTATAACCCTTTACTATTATCCCTCTTCGCCTTAGACCATTCTTTGATTTCCTTTGAATTTAGTGTGGCCATCACATCCTCTAAAGTCAAAGCTTCCCGTCCATAAAGCAAGGTATCCACAAAGTGTTCGTATGATGCTAGTAAAGAAGTGAGTAATAATAAAGCAAGATCTTCATCCTCGAATTTTACCTCAATATTTTCTAAATTAAGAACGATTTTGTTGAACTCATCTATATGCTCAGAAATCTTTTGTCTAGCCAGCATGTAGATAGTATACAACTTTTTCTTCAGGTAAAACTTGTTGGCCAATGACTTTGTCATGTACAAAATCTCGAGCATTGACCAAACCCCCGTTGCAGTCGTCTCCCCGGTAACCTCTCTCAGAACCTTGTTACCTAAACATAAAATTACAGCACTATGTGCTTTCTTGTATAGCTCAGCTTTCGCTTCAGCTTCTATATCCGCGGGTAAAATCTCCAGAGCTGCTTCACATCCATGTTGGATTAATAAAGCACGCATCTTGACTCTCCATAACCCGAATCACCAGTTCCATCTAATTTTTCGATGTCAAACTTGGCTCCCGTCATTCTTTTATCCCTTTGTTGATTTGCTAAACCTTGTGATAAACCCTCACAATTACAAAACAACAAAGTCCCTTGTGCAAAAAACCCTCTAAAGTAATAATCTTTTTATTTAAAAACTAAATCTTTAAAAAATCAATATTTAAATCTAATTAATTAAATCTTTAGAATTAAATTCCCACCAAGATTTTTAAACAAGATTATTGAATACAGTTGAAGTGTTGGTTGACTTTTAAATAAAAAACCAACCACACACTGTTCTTCTTCTTCGTGTATACGTCGACGAGAAAAAACCCGAAACGCACCAATCTTCAATAAACCGAAAACCAACTAAACCTTAAGTCTTATACTCGTTGTCACAAACCCGGATAATCGAAGAACTCAAGAAACCTTTAAAGTCAATACACAACTGCCCTTAACGTCCGAGAACCTGAACACCAAGACTTTGTTGTCGATAAACTGAAACCCAAAACATAAAACTATAAAAACGACCTCCTGCTTCTTCTAGAAAAACAAACAACAAAGACCCTTCAAGATAGATCCTAGATTACTAGCAAACCTACGAACCCGAGCTCTGATACCACTTGTAGGAATCGACATCCAACAACCTGGAAATCTAGAGCGGAACTTCGACCTTGAAGAAGAACACGACACACAAGCAATTTATACGCGACTGAAAAGTAAAGAACACACACAAGTATTATGCTTAACCGAATTATTAGTATTGAAAGAATGACATACAAGACCCTTCCCTCCTCATCTCTATTTATAGAGAATGAGGGGGGAATCCTAACTCTAATTGACTTGTAAGTCGGCTGTAAACAAGAAGAAAAATAAGGAAACTAGTTGTGTTTGACTTGGGACATAAGCAGACGTCAAACACCCTCCTCATGTTTCAATATTCGGTAACACTTGTTAGATTAAACACCGAGACCCCCAGACTTAATAACAAGCTAATATAAAGACTAAAAATATAACAATGAACTTGTTATATTTTTGGACATGTTAAAACTTTGAATTATTGATATGTTGCTCTACTTGTGGAACTAAGGCACGATGTATGTGTGGATCTGATAGGTTCATCGTCTTTTGACGCAAACTGGGATTATTGATTTTGTACCAGGGCATGCGGTGATTGAGGCTGCACAACATAAACGCGTAAAATATGAAAGTTACTTTAATAAATAACTTTTTCACAAGCGTTCTTTAATAATGACACATAGTTAAGTTACCATTAATCAAGCAAATGTCTTTGTTTTCGTTTTGTAAATGTTTTGATCGTTTGTAATTTGAAAGTGAACATCTATTACGCGATACATTAGATTAAACTTCTCTGTCGTTGTTCTTTCTCGTTCTTAACTTTAGTTACTCTTAAGATTTGATCTATATAAATAATGTTATATTAAATCCCGTAGATGAAGTTATGTAATCTTGCTTGTATATGAAAGTATGAAACTACATAACAACATGATACTTAAATACAATTACCTATAATTGTTTTTCTAGCTCTGAGTGTTCCAAGATTTATAAAATAACAACTTTTGTTCCTTATTTGTTTGTTATATATACATGTTAGTATAAGATTACATGTAAATTTTGTAATCCACAATTCTAAGCTGTATAATATATGTTTCTTATCAGGGGCGTTACACCGCCGTTCAAGCTATTAAAAACTACAGTACATAAACTAATCAATCCTGTAATAACTAAGAACTATGATTTAATTAAGCTTTCCAAAAAAAAGATTGAATGTAGATTCTTTTACGACTTTGGTAATGGTTCTGGTGTTTGTGCTTGTGTTGGGGCTGAAGCTGGTGCACTTATCTCACTTGCGGGTATATTGTTAGGACCTGGAGCTGGAGCGGGGGCTGAAGATGGCGAGTCTGAGTTTGATTCATCCTTATCTTTCCTTTTCTTCTTCTTCTTTTTATTTTTCTTTTTCTTCTTTGAACCATCATCATCGTCGCTGTCATCATCCTTAGGTTTCTTACCATCGTTGTTTTTGGAATCATCATCTGGGGGATCAAACATGAAATCAGATGTGTAAGGCACACCTGTTGGTGGGATCCACGAGTCACCAATGATGAATTTTCCAGGTGTGAAGCGTTTAACTCGTCTTGATGATAGCTCTTTCACCCCAGGCCATTGAACACGTTGCAACTTAGAAGATCCCGGACCATGGTTATTAAATTCACTATAGAAAAGAGTATCAAAAGCAAATGTTTCGTTCCATGGTAACCACCCTTGAGGTTGAATTAAATCATCAATGAAAGATTCCATTATGATTGTTCTTGAAAACTCCTTCCAGGGGCGTCCAAGGTATGATTTGAGTTGCATTCTGACCGGAAAGTACAAAGGATCCGCCACTATGCTACAATTTTGGAGGATAAGTCCTGTTGGCTGCCTGACTTCCTTTCTTCCTTGTGCTGTGACAATGCAATTTTGGTGGTCCATCGGTTTTCGAACAACTAAGACGCAGTTTTGTAACACTGCTGCACTATCTCCAAACACGAAATCAATGGTGCCAGAGATGGTGCACTCACGATAGAATTGGCGATACGTGTGTGCGTAAAGGGTATCTTGGTAACCATCCATATGACAATTGTAGAAGATTGTTCTATCTGCGCTAACACGCAATGCTACAGCTTGGTGCTTTTCAGGACCTGCTGTGTTCTCAAAGCTAATGTCCTTAGCCATGAAGAAGTCCCCAGCAACGGCTGCCCAAAATGTTTAAACGTTATATATCTACATAAAATATATATTATTTTTCATAAATACTCACAAACACATGTTCTTTTTGGTACACAAATTGTTTAACTTGATTTAGGTGCTCCAATTAACACATTATTGGCTGAAAAAATGATGAAAATAGCCAAACGAAAAAATTGTGCTTTATACCAAAAAATATCCAACAATCCCGCAAAGTTTTTTTTTTGTAGAACTAAACTCAATTTTTGTGTGCGCAACTTTTTTTCCTTCAAATACTCGAAGAATATCAAGAAAGTAAAAAAGACAAGTCCCACAAAAATAAATATAAGTATTTCACATTTTTTTTCAAACGTAATGACTAGTTTAATTAATCTTACTTGTTTTGAGCAAGTGCTTGGATTAACACATTAATGGTTATGATCAATGCTTACCAACAGTTGCAGTGTGGTAGGTGCTAACTCCGTCGATGAAGTTCAAGCCTCCAGTGATCCTTGTTTTATCAGGGCCATCACCGTATATCATTATATGTGTCAAGTTTTTAGGGATACGTATTATCTCGTTGTAAAGACCTTGCTTAATGTATATCACATACATCTTCTCTCCATTTACAGGAATGCCTAGCAAAGCCTCATTTATAGAAACAAAGTTTCCGCTTCCATCTTGAGCAATAGTAACGTTAGGAGTGATCTTCTTGGGATCTTCCTCTAAGATTCTTCGGTTTGTAGCATCAACCCATTCAGGAACATTGTGCTCATTATTGAATAGGGAAAGCAAACGACGATTAACAGTTGGGGGTTCCCCAAATGCTTGAAATGCTTGTGAAAACTCTGTGATCAAAGCTAGACAATTGCTGGTTAGCTCCATAGATTGGTTCAACAATTTTTCCATTTTATCTCCTGTATCCCCTTCGGTCTTTTCAAACCCATCTAGGCAAGTTTGTTCATAGGTGATCGCACCACTCATCCAAATTCTTAATTGCGCGAGCGCTTGGCCAATGTCATTGAGACTAAAAAAACTCATATCCTCGAAAGATCTCTTTAGATCACCAACAGCAAGGCCAGCAAGCTCCTTGCAACTTTTGAGAGCATCATTTGTTCTTGGATCAGAATGAACCTCTTTCATGAGCGAGGAATTATTAGCCTTGGCTTCAAGTTGCTCAATTGTGACCTCAAATATCGTTTTTATATGTTCATAAGGATCCGTAGATTGGGTGTGTGATTTGGAAAGGGTATCAACGCAAGTCTGCTTGTAATCTGTGTTCTCACAAACCGCTTTGATTGAGGCCTTAACGTCATCGTCGTGTTTTGTGCTATCAGGCTTAGACTCGGAATTTCTGTTCATCATTACCATTAACCCAATCACAACGGCCAGCAGCACGACGAAAGTCACTGTGAGTATAGCAAGTTTTCCCTTGCCCTCCATCTTGAATTCTAGCTCTTTAAAAAAAGCAAAAAAGTTTCTGCTTTTTTTAAAAACCTTTTGGTGTTTTCTCCTATCTTTTGTATATCTTCTACAAATCTATCTATTTAACCTTGTTTTTCTTGAAAAGTAAAGAATTGTTAATGTTAATGATTGAGAGAGGGCCTAAAGTGCAAGATTGACCCTCCCCCTTGTTGAATCTATGAGACAAAGGCCTCCTCTTGCAGATTTATTTGAGGTTAGGGAGACCTTTATTTTTTGATGATAAAGGTAGGAGCATTTGATGATGAATACAAAATTTTATACCTTAACTCGTTTTTTTCTAAGATGAGGTGTAGAGGAAAACAAGAAGAGCTTTGTATTTCTTTTATCATAAAAGAGAGAACCAGATTTTTTCAAATTTCGGTGGTGTATACTTTTTGTTGTTAGTTTTATATGTTTGCCCTTTTGTAAGACAAAATTTGAAATATAAACAGATTTTTTCTTTAGGTTAATTTCTATTTTAAGGTAATTTATGTTTTTATATATTAATAAATATCATAAATAATTGTGATCAGATTGTTAATCAGTAAATAGTACTTTGAATTTATCCAATTTTTTTCAAAGGCCCAAAATGGTTTAGATTGTTTTATGCATAAACTTACACTATTATATGTTGGGATAATTGCTTGAAAATGTATCTAACTTATCATTTTTTGTAGTTATGTGTAGCCTACTATTTTTTTTGCAAATCCGTGTAGCCAACTTTTCAATTTGGTCAGTTCCGTGTACTCAGTGACCTGAAAACCTGTTGATGTCTACGTGGAATAGGTCACTAGACACATCATATCTATGTCTATTTTTTTCTTCCTATTTTACTTGTTTATTCTTTTTTTCCAATAAAAATAAAAAATAGTCATGTTCTTCCCCAGCCTTAACTTTAACCTTCTGACCCAAACAAGAAGCTGAAAAAGACGTTCGCGTGCTATCTATCCACTACAATTGTCCATGTGGCTAGCACCGTCTATTTGTCAACACTCAACAGCTCGTGTCGTCTTTTGTAGTGATCAGCCATTGTGTTTCACTGCACCTTCGGGTCAAGAAACATGGAGCTACTACAAGGTTGTGATGGCATTAGGGAATATTGGGACAGTTAATCCTACGACAATGAGTGAGAATCCATCTGAAAGGTATATTCAAATAGTAGCAGTTGATGGTCATGATTTCTGGTTCATGAGATTTGTGAATTACGATAAAGCTTCGAGGCATACTATCACCTTCTTACTTTTGCTGGGGAGGCAATCAATGATTGAACTACGTTTTAAAAAATAATGTTAGTTTAGTTTGATTATGTTGTAATTAAAATGATCCATCATCTTAATTATACCCGTATATACAATTGAAAGTGCTACTGTGACTTTTATTTGTTGAGGCTACAGAGAAGCGCAAACCAAGAGAAGACAATGATTGATTTTAGCGATCTTAATATATGCGAATATTATTTATTCTGACTCTATGGTCATGTGATGGTTGATTAGAATACTAATTAGATGCAGGCCAGTGGCCATTGGTGGAAGGAGAAGAAGAAAACACTAAAAGGTTATATACATTATTCCAATATTGGGATTTTCTATTTATTTGAGAAGGGTATATGAGTGAAAATGTAATACAATTATTTAACTGAAAATTTAGACCTATATGAAAACTATTTAATTAAGATCAAACTGTTGATTTGGATATATAAGTGTATTTATAAGTTTTAAAAGGATATTCAAGTAATTAGAATTGTGTCAAGGATATTGGTGCAAGAGGATGTGTGAAGAACAGTTGGTGGTCACTGTTATGATAGAATGCCGGATGTGAAAGGGTGATTGGTGGTGGTTTAAATGGGGTTTTGTTTGGATATGGGTTTTAAAAAGTGATGTGGATATATTTAGTGACATGGCATACATAAAATAATATAAAATGTAAAAACTAACCTTTAACCTCCTAAGGAGGTCACCCGATACATGGAACAGACCGAATTCAAGAGTTGGCTACACGGATTTGCAAAAAAAATAGTAAGCTACACACAACTACAAAAAGTGGCATGTTAGATACATTTTCAAGCAATTATCCCTTATATGTTCGACTGGTTTCTTATTTTGATACATTTTAAAGAAGAGCAGCCCATATATTTTCATTTAAGCATCTGAAGGATTGTTAATCCACTATAATATGAAAAATACAAATTTATATCTATACTATATTATAAAGTATTTAGAACATTTTATTATTAGAAAGTCTTAAAAATTCAGATTTTTAAACTTACTTATTATGAAAATATAAGGATGTGAAATTTTGACCATTCATCTCATTTTAGGAAACCAATCTTAGAGTGACATGCACGTGTCACTTCTTAATTAAAAAACTACATTTATTTTTAAATTGAAATATCTTATCATATATATATTTTTTATGATCTAATTTCATCATATTTTCTAAAATTTTATGCTCTTTAATTAACATTCATTTTGATATATTTTTATTAATTTTTAGTTTTTTTCATTTTTAATGTTTCAAAACTCTTGTTTTACGCTGGTAACATGCTAGTGGTATAATAATGAAACCAAATATTCAGTAATATGCAGAATCAATCATTTATTAATTAGTTATTATAATATATTTTTTTCAATACTTTTCTTTAATACTAAAGATTCTATATAAATCATGATGCTACAGATTCTAATAAGCACACCAGCATTTGATTAAGAAAGTTGACTACGTAAGATGGCATCCTTGAAATTTATTGCTCTTCTTCTTGTATTAACAGTTGCTTTTTCTATTTCAACTCATGTTAGTGCAGCTAAACTAACACGTGGTGCATTTTAGTTATTCATATTTTATAAAATCATTGTTTGATTGTAGACAGTTATCATTGTTTATACGAAAATTCCAATTATGTGTCGACCTATGTTGCGAAGAAGGAGATTGTGATGCGGAATGCCAGAAGAAAGGTAGCCCTATGTTAGATGATAGAAAACCGATGTGGCGCCGTAGGTATTATGTTTTATTTATCCACAATTTATAATAGTAAAAACGTAGAAATCCTAAACCCATAAACGGGTTGGGCCTATTTATCTTCTAATCATCTCTGCAATCTGAGTGACGAAATCGCGAAAGTTCGGATTTAATTAAAAAACTAAAAACATTAAAACAATAATAAATTGTTGATGAAGACATCCGACAACAAGCGGAGACTGATCTCTAAACAGCAACAAGGATAAACATGCAACGAAATCAAATGCATTAAACCAAACATAATTTGTTGTTGAAGAAATCCGCCAACATGCGAAGACAAATATTTAAACTTGAAAGTCACTAACTGATAAATCAATGTATCATACCGGATAAACCAATGTATCCTCTCTCTTTTTTCGTTAATTACACATCAACATTAATAGATCACACACCAAGATCACACACCAAGATCACTATTATTCATGATTTTTAGAATGGTGATGGAAAGCTACAAACAAAAGAGAAAAATACCAAGGGTATCCTTGGGTATGTGAGTTCCTCACCAACCTAGAGGTTGTGGGTTCAAAACTCGCCGGAGGCATGTGTGAAATATATTGTGAGATAGTGAAAAAATTGTCGTTCAAGAAAAAGAAAATATACATCCTACACAAGAAAATGGTTCACCTTCTTGTTCAATATTTCATCACTTATTCACACAGATGAATTTTAAGTGTTACCTCAGGTTATATTCATTTTTATCTTGTGACCCTTACGGTTCTTAACAAGAAACCAAACAACATAACCATCCCAATCCGATCTTAATCACGTATTATGGTAATACCATACGTAAACATTGAGTAATTTGAAGGCTTAAAGACACACAAGAATATGACTTTTTTAATTTCTTAGTCCCACGCATGACCGAAATGAAGGATGTGAATGTTTGTGGCAATTTTATGATATATTCTTTGGCTTACTCGACTGTAATCTTACAGTGTCTTCTTCTTTGAAAGCACGATCAACTATATAAGTTTGTTTTCCGTTGAGTTCACGAGTCATGCTGTTCCCATAAGGTTTTAGATGTTGACGTCCTGAAACAGTTAGTAACATGATTGTTGTGGTAACGGATCATATAATCATTCTCAGGCAGCGAGCTTTTGTTAAAGTCATAAAAGCTGAACACATAGCTTAGATTAAATATTAGATGATATCGGAGAAGTTGGTTTCTGATACGTGCATGAAGTTCATTACCAAGTCTTCCATATGCATGGGAAGTTATAGAAGTGAACGTGGAGCAAATGAAGATAATGGATGATTCGAATGGAGACTTGGTAATGAACTTCATGCACTTATCAGAGTCGGTGAAGGAATTCCAGAAGCATCAACAAACTATGTACTAAAGATCATGTCTATGCAAATTTCGGGTCGTAAGTTTCCAGATTTAGTGTTTTGGGTTACTTTCAAATAAACAAGGTTACACAAAGAGTAAGGTTTTTTTTTACCTTTTTTTAAGAAAAATATTTGGGGGTTTTTGAAATTGTAGTCTTAAGTGACAAATTTGTGTTTACTAATTTGTGTGTTTGGTTGTTTTTGTTGTTAATTTTGATTATTTTCATTTTTTCTTAATTCTTGAAAACTTTGTGGGATGAAGTTTGCAACTTATGAGAATGTGTCGTATCAACGAGGATATTGACAGATGATACGTTTGAATAGATTCGAACAAAGTTGAGATTATTCGTATCTTGGCAGGGTGGCGAGGGCAAATTTATTGCGTTTGTGTAGCCATGACGGATTAATAGCATAAAGATTTGGGGATGCTATATAATAATGTGCTTATGCTCAATCTTTTTATATAGGTGAAAGCGGTCGACTGAGACAGTGAGCGTTGAATTGTGTGTTTTTGTTGTAATAAGGATAACGTAGCTCGACCCGGCTCAAGAGAGCTTATTTGGATGCCGTTAGAACTATTTCGCTGGAAGCTTTTGGTAACGGCTAGTATCATAGTATAGTTTAAGTTACAACGAGGTTTTAGGTTGTGAGCAAAGTTGAGATTCTTCGTATCTTGGCGGTGGCAATTAATATGATTTAGACTTATTGGTATTATATGTTTGACTTTTCAGCAAGCAATGGCCGGTTTATCCTTTTTATTCTACCACATGAAGTTATTCACATCGAGTGATTAGTAATATATTGGAGCGTATTCGGTTGTAACAATGATTCGCCTAGTGCTTCGTGTATGACTGTTAGAAGTATTAGTAAGAGTGGTAGATACATAACTTTTGTTGGATATGTTTTTTCTGAAGTTTAACTCAATGTTTTATTGGAATATATAGGGGAATATGTTGTGGTACTTACAAGACCATGATTGAATTCACTTGGAATGGTCGGTTGTGGTTTCATAACTCACTTTTTACCCTCAAAGGTAATTTGTTGTCAAAAAGTTATATTTACTTTCTTAATGCTCTATTGCAGGATGATGATAGTGCCGGAAGACATAGACTTGCCACAGGGCATGTGGCGGCAATAAGCTAGCTCATAACCAGCTGCCATCATGCGCATATGTTCATGAATCGAATAGAGTAGTGCAGGTAGGTAGCATCTTAGGTCTAATTCATCTCGACCATATGTTAATTGCTAACAGCAACCTTTATTTAAGTATCGTTCCTAATTGCTAACATTTAAATTGATGCAGCTGCTACAGCAGGTACCAATGAAAGGCCAAATGCACCTACTATCGACTCCCGCTGGAATAACCTTAACAGGCACGATAGCCGTCAATGTAAGCTCAGCCATCTGAGTCTACTGGAATCATACGCCACCTTATTATTACCCTTTTTTTAATTCCTTAAATTTTTTGGGATTGTGCAGCAATACCTTTAGAGTATATGCATCGGGGCCCTGCGATTAAATACGTCACTATTGTGGTGCACTTTTTGGGTACATCGCAAGGCTAACGTGTCTTATTAAATATTAGAAGTATATTTTAGGCGGTCTGATTTGTTAGGTAACTATTTATCTATTTTCAAAGTATTGATTTACTGCTAAGGGGGTGTTTGGTTGAGTTTATTTGTGGCCTTATGAACTAATGTGATTTTGGGTGATTTTCTCATGAGCTCAAAATTTCCGGCTTAACGTTAAAATTTTCATCTTATTTTAAGACTTATGGATTATATAAGCTTATGTAAGGCCATTGCTCTAAAAGTGCATATATTTTAAATTTATGACAAGTAAGCTTGATTCACGTAACAAAGTATCTGATATTTTATCTGTATTTAATGCATACTTCAGCCTCAAGTTTATTGTTCTTATAGTAGTTATTTTGATGAAATGTCTATTTGACTTTAAAAATGAGTAGTACTTATACTTTCAGAGGTTCTGGCTGCTATCTTATACGATATATATGGTTTCTAAAGTATCAAACATGTGAATTACAGTAGCTCACTTGGTGAGCTCAATGTTGCAGTCATCTTTTCTGAGTCGAGCGTCAAGCCACTCTCTTCCAACTTCTTCTAAGCAAAAAGGTCACGATGGAAATATTTACTTAACATTTTCCGTTTAAATAATTGATTAGTGTTACACATCTGTTACATTAGTAATATTTTTTTTGTACGTTTTTTTTCTTCAGTAAATACATGGTTTGGCAGCTCGAAGAGTTACATTATTTTCATCGTCCTAGTCCGATTCTTCATGGCATCGGGTTCTTAATACTAGCGGTATGTTTAACTTAGTGTAAAGATAGTTTTTTGTTCTTATATTTAGTAAAACAGATGGCTTATGCTAATTGCTTAGTAATTTAGCCGAAAGTACTTTCTGAAATACACAATTCCGAACACCCTACACGTATTATTACAATGTAAGTTTAACAGGACATGATGAAATTTCTTAACTGGCCTATCATTAGGACAACTTCGGTCCAATAAGGGTTTTAGCAACGCGTTTTCGTCTGGCGCGAATTCGGAAATGTGTAACAATATCTTCAATTATTATAGATGTCTAAAATCCACTATTTTAGCACTTGTGGCATTTGTTCTTATACCCACTGTGGTTCAATTTTCAAGAGCAGTAGTTAATGCTCATTACTATGACCAAACATGTTACGCAGAAAGTATTATTTTCCAAATGGTCTTCCTTGACTGTTTCACAAGGGTATATTGCAACAACTACCTTTTATTCGAAATTCATCAGTTTAGGGTACCATGATAGATCAGATTTAAAGGCCCTTAAATGGAACTAATGATTCTTATGTTTCTAATGAAGAAAACGACGTTAATTACCGTTTGTTTCTTTATCTTATTTGCTTTATTGTCTAACTGGAATGATTATTTGAAAGTGTTCAGTCTGCCAAAGTTTGCAATCAGGAAATTTATTTGTGTTTAGCTGTTTGTTTGAGTTTACCATTATAACTGATGTTGGTACAATAACGATTCTACATGTCTTTTTCACATGGGTCCAAGATATTGTAAACTATTTCCTTGATGCTGTTTTTTTTGGCAGAAATTACCTTAATGGAAGGGATAAATGTGTTTACAACGGAAAGAAACAAATGTGTAACATAGATGTGCTAGAATTTATAGGTGGCTAAAAATCAAGTGCATAGGGCAATGTAAGCTATCGATTTTATACGTAAGATCGGATTTCAAACGTA
>BQNB010079562.1:0-30206 GCA_026074375.1 Tanacetum coccineum | reverse complement strand
CACGTATATATGTATATATATATATACGTATATATGTATATATATATATTTTAGTTTTAGTTTTTATCGGTTTATTAGTATTTACTATTACTACTATATTATTATTATACTTAACTTGATTTAAGATTCCTTAATGATACAGTTCAAGTGGGAATGATCCACTCTTAAACATTTAGGGTATGGTATTTTTGGTATGTACTCACGGAATAGATATTCATTTGTTTCGACCACATGGTAGCCCTTTTTGATGTCTTAACAGGTTTATCTTTTTTGGTTTTATTGTTAACGATGATAGGAGGGTATGGATCTTTTAGAATTTTTAGAGAATAATCGAACTTTCCACTCCCGGTGAATACGACATTCACGTGCTCGGTGTGAGCTTGAGGAGGAGAAGGGTAAGTCCTACCAGTTTGTTCAAAAGAAATGTAATGAGAATTCAACCACTCATATATTTTTCTTTCCATGTTTTTAAATATAGTTTGACAATTCTTTTTGTTTTGCTTCATTTTTATAATTATACTATTAACATTGTTCTTGACAAACATATTTGTAACTCTTTGACCATCCAATAATTTAGTGGTTGATTTTTCAAGATTTGTTTTAGATTGATTGTCTCTGTCAAAAAGTTTATCATGAACAGTTCTCATTCTATGGATGCATCTTTTGAATTGTTCAAGATCATTTATCACATCATTGTTTAATTCTGTGAGCGATTTCTCAGAATCATTAGGATCATGATGGGACAGATGAGAATAAAGATTATGAGAATTTCGATTTTGATAACTTTTAGATTGGATGTAATTGGCTTCATGACGTTCACACATCGGCGTGTCATCGTTCTTAGAAACGTGGTTAACATCGCGGTTGTTATAATTCTTACGTATCTCATTCATCTCCTCTTTTAAGCTCTGAAATTAAGAATCCATTTTTATAGTTAGAGCTTCCAATTTTCCTAGTAATCGAGAATTATCAACATTACTATTACTTCCATCGGCGAAAGCATCAGATATTTGATGATGTTTGTTTTTAGATTTAGTAGACCAATTAAGTTTGAAAAGGACTTTGTCCTTAAGAAGTTGAAAAGCTTGATTTAGACTTTTTTATAGGAAAATTCCTCCTGCCGTTATGTCCAGGATTCCTTGAGTGGATTCGTCTAGACCGTGATAGAATATTTGAATAATAACTCCTTTGGTCAGATCGTGCCCATGGCATTTTCAAAGCATGTTCTTGAGTCGTAACTAGGCTTCGGTTAGACTTTCACATACGTTTTGAGAGCAACTTCTGATTTCAAGTAAAAGACGGTTAAATAGCAAAGGTGGAAAGAATTTGTTTATAAAAGATTTTTTCATTTGTTCCCACGATGTTACAGACTTTTTATTAAGTTCGTTAAACCAGGTTTTAGCTTCATCACACAAGGAAAAGGGAAATATTGAAAGCTTGACAGCTTCACTCTAAGTTTCACCATATATAAACATGTCGCAGATTGTGAGAAACTCACGGATGTGGTTATGCGGATCGGCCCATATAATACCATCGAATTTATTTTCCCATATCATTTTCAAGTGGGTACTATTGATAACAAAGTTGTTATCAACATCGGGTCGAATAATGGCAGAATTAAGAGTCGGTGCTACACTCTTAGCACTTTTCCACATAGTTTGATCATCGGGATCGAGAATTATTATTTCCTGGAGCGGTAAATTTGGTTGGGGTTCGACATCCTCTTCAGGTATATTTATGATGACAAATTCATTAATGATAGGATGTTCGGTGGAAGATTTGTGTGATTCGATCTGAATGGATTCTTTTTGAATAATTTTAAATTTACAAGACCTTTTATTAAATTCTTATTTAATTTATATATTGGACTTACTAGTTTTTTTCCGAAAGATAGAGGATTTATACATACGTTAAGCATTTTGCAGAATAACAATTTTATATATATAATTAAGGCTAATAGGATAATATTCAAAATAAAATAAATTATTTTCATATATTTTATAGATTTTTATATATTAGATATATTTTAGTTTTTATTATATATATATATATATATATATATATATATATATATATATATATATATATATAGAAAATAAAGATAAATAGATAAAAAAAATCAGATAGATAGAGTACGACGTACTTTAGGAAAAGTGCGTCGGATTTTCTGGAAATTTTGTGTTTTTCTTTTTTGTTTTTTTTCTCGAATAAACTAAATATGAAGAAATTTACAAGGTAACCAGATGATTATATAACCTGACAAAAGCAGTTTTGGGTTTTGGTTTTGGTATTTTTGAAATCATATTCTATTTGTGAAAATTTGCAGAAAGTGCGGCGTACTTTCTGGGATTACAAGAAAACCGACGCACAAATATAATGTGGGCGTACTTCCTGAAGAAAAACGATTTTTGGTTCAGTTGGCCAAAAAACTGTACGGTGAGTTTGTAAATTTTGTATTACAAACAGTAAATAAATTGATGAGAAGCAAAATAGCACCAAAACAAGCAACAAACTGATAACAACTTAACAATTCCCCGGTAACGGCGCCAAAAACTTAATGTGTGTTTTCCAAGCTTTAAATTAATAATAACTAGAAATGCCGATTTTGAACTAAAACACAACATTCGGGCAAGTATACCCTATTCGAGTGTAATATAGGAATAGGTAAGTCCAGGTCGTTACACAGGAATTAAAGTTTTCACAGTTTGTAATTAAGGTGCTAAGGTTAATAAGATTGTGACGGATAAATTAACCGAAATGTGCATATAATGAATATTGCAAAGAAAGCAGTAAAAGGATTATTAAAGCAAATGATTAAAGTATGTTTGTTTAGAAAATGATAACTATGACAATGAAGTGTTTAGGATAGTGTTTACAAGTTTGGAGAATAAAGATTTCACAAGTTACAAATCCTTTTGGCCTTTAAATATAACGAGTGATTATATCGATTAATAACAACAAATCCTTTCGGCCTTTATAAGTTATTATAACCAATATATTAAGTGGAATGATTAAACACATATATAAAAGAACCCTTTCGGCCTATATTCTTGTATAAAATATGTTTTACCAATTCAATAAACACATATCCAAACGCTCCATATCCAAGATCACAATTTGCCTAAACAAACATAAGATAACTACTCCATGATCAAAGAAGTAACAAAACACATAACATTCATCATGAATTCAGTAAAGATCATATTCAAAGATAAACAAGATTTATACAAACTTCAAGAGCAAATGTTTGATGATTTCACAAGTTTTCCCAACGAAAACTATATTATATTCAAAGTAAACCCGAAAACTATGAACAATTCTGTCACAATAGCTTATAGATTCAAATTACACTTCAATACTACTTCCTTGAATGGATTAAAATATAAAAATTGATGGTGGAGAGTGGGTGGTAGTCGATGGTGTGTGGTGGTTTCAATGGGTGTTTGGATCCTTGGTTTGTGAAGCTAAGATCACCAAAAATCCCTATTTTAAGTGTTCTAAACGAACTAGAATGATTTGTGTGAGAGTGTGTGAAATGAGAGAGCCAAGGAGGGTATTTATAGGCTTTTCAGGGGCCAAAAACCGCCGCACTTTTTATTTTTGGGCGCCAAGTTCGTCGGGTTGTTAATGTATTATGTTTCTGTGTGTTATGCTCTTTAATTTTCTTCCCAATCCGCCTTTAATGTGTACGCCGTTCTTTGGGTAAAACCCATCACCACTTTGGGATACTTGTTTAGAAGTTTGCTTATTCATGGTTGTAGATAATTAAATTCCTCTTACGTCGTGGCCGCTTGAACGTAACTAAACGTAAGGTAGTATGACCGAGTTAGGTTATGGCCAAAAATAAGGTGGACAATGTTGTCGGGAGATCTTTATTCTTCGTTATTTCTTGTTTTTAAGCTTCAATTCTTCGTGTTATTTCTTACGTTTTTCTTCCACGACACTGTACCTAGATAGCAAATATACTTGATTAAGTACCGAAAGTTCACGAGAAATGATCAAATATATATATTAAGGCGTTATCAATTCCCCTTTTTTTCATCAAACTATACAATATATTTTGCTTCACACAAATGGCTTATGTTGATTAGATTGTAATTGAGACCATTTACAAATGCTACTTTTGTGAAAACTATACCATTACATTTTTAAAACACATTCTTTAGTGGTGATGTAGAGTCATCTATAAATCCAACCTTACAGGCCTGATTCGTTCCAACATATTTGTGCAGATAGCTTTTGAACCAGTCATATGCCTGGAGTATTCTACTCAGCCTGAAACATCACCTGATACCGATGGGCTTCTTGAGTTACACCTATACAATAGTTTAAGATGGTTAGTTATTCTTAGAAACCCACCTCTTAGTGGGATCTTTGATCTAGTAGCATAGGGGTTATTTGATGATTCAGCCTTTTTTGCTTGATTGTGCTTCCACCTCTTCTAAACCACTTAATGTTACTGTGATCAGTTGTAGTATGAACATTGCTACCACAAGTTTTACAATTTTTTGTGACTTGCTGAGGGTTTCTAGGTTTAATTCCTCTTCTTATAGAAATGACTCTATTGTGACCCTTTGTGTCATGATCATAACTGCCACTCAATCTTACATGTGGGATAGTTAACACAATCATCAGATTAATGATCATTAAACCTATAATGTTTGCATGGTGGAAGGGTTTCAGAGGTCTTAGAGTATGAGATCTTGAAGAAGATTGATGACATCAAATAACGTCTATTTTATAGCATCATTTATCTCGTCTTTATTGCTCGTTTTACATTCTTTTATATAAGAATTGATACTTAATTGATTATATATATTATTTGCAGTAAATATCGAGCATATGGTAAAAGTTAGTGAAAAGGCACGCATTATGGAGCATAAACAAAGAGTTCAAGAAAGTCTGTTGTTTCTGACAACCTATACTGTGTATCATTCTAGTAGTATACGTCGTATCCAAGACTTTGACGAACTTAAAGACCATTGCTTGACTTTGAAGAATACACCGTAGCTACATCAACGGTACACCGTATTTTGGTCAACGAAGAAGAACCAACTGGTTTTACATCAATACGCCGTATCCATCAAGAAGATACGGCGTATCCGTGCCCTAACTTCACAAAGACATCCATGAAGAGAAGACTCAATACGCCGTATCCAGAAGATTTCATACTCCGTATTGGGAGGCGGTTGTTGAATATTTTAGAATATTATAATCGTGGAGCCTACGCAAAATTACCCAATACGTCATATCCCGCATCGCCCGATATGGCATGTCGATCAATTTCCAGACTCTATAAATACAAGACCCTAAACACAATTTTAAGTATGCAAGTGACGCCCTAAACCACCAAGTTGACTAGCAGACGAATAAAGGAGCACAAAAGGTCAGAAAAGAGCCTCAATATCATAGAAAAACTCTTGTAATCTCCGCACAACCAAAATACGCGTTCGGTTAAGGTTTCTTTTCTTTAATCGTTCTTATATGAAACCGTGTTATTTTTACATATATTATACGGCTGATACCTTTAGGTATCAGCCATGTTTATGAAGGTTTAATATTGGTTTGTTTATATTGATTGCTTAATTTATCGTTGGTTGTTGATTATGTTTATCAATTTATACTCGTTTACGTGCTTAAATATGCGACCTATCATTCAACTAGGTCTAGTCCTACATATTTAACGCGCTGCAACTTCAGTGTTGTGTGGGCGTAGGCTAAGAGTTCAGGATAGCTCTCCATATCTGTGATTTATATATCTAGAATCATTAGGAATCACAAATATTGAACTTTTCTTTACCATTGTTAGTGAACAAGTTAGACTAGCAGGTGACCTAGAATCAACAAATAACATTCTGATTCCCTTGGTAAAGACTCGTACAGTGGACTACTAGTATATAAAGAGTCGTTAAGGTGTAGGTTAGTAAAGTCTCGATGAGCTAGAGTTTAATAAGATCACCATTATTAATCTCCTAAGATAGATTATAATCAACAAAAAATGCTTTTATGTGAGGCATTTTATTGTGATAGATTATTAGCGTGTCTAGGTTTTAGGAAAGAAAGTGTACCGCCTAATAAATATGGATCACGATTACCCTTCAAGATAGACAATCATTGCACTAATAAAACAAACACCTGCTTTTATGGGACTGATTCATGGTTGATGTTTGTGTTTTTCCTTACATTATGTTCTTCGACGCACGCATCCTCTATCGTTTGCTTTAATCTTCTTGTATATGTTTGTTTGCTGTACGTGTCGTCATTACCGTAGGTTAGATAACCCAAAACTCATGCCAGTCTCTCAGACTAAAACCCTCTTTTATCATTAGTTTAGGTTTAACTTATATTTAACATAGAATAGAATAAATTAGAACTAACTTAGATAACTAAAATACTGATAACATTTAGAATTAATGCTCTCGCTCTTAGTGATCGACACCCTACTTACCAACGAAGCTACAACTTATCAGGTACACTGCCCGTTAGTGTTGTTTTTAGGTAAAGTCGGTAAAATATAAATAGTAAAACTTGATGATACTATTACCTACGCACAACGACACATCAAAGATCCACCTTGACTTTTGAGATGTTGAGACATGTTTATTGTGCTCATATAATCAGCATGATCACAGGTTCTGTGATTAGTTCTCTCATATTTTTTTACAAAATACTACATTGTAGCAGTTTTCTAAGAGATGATTGTTCATCCCACAAAGTTCACAAATCTTTTTGAATTATGTTTTGTATTTTGTTTGGAGTGTGTTTTTGGGAACCTACTAGGGATTGTTATTTCTGGAATGAGATGATTGATTTATGTTGATTTGTAATTTGATATCATTCAGTTCTTTAATTACAACAGATAGAGGAATGTCATCTTTAGTTTTCACATTCTTTAGTTTACCAACAAGAGCTGAGTTCTTTTTAAAAGCTGAAACATTTTTGTTACCCTTAGCAGGAGCTGAGGTTGATTCATTTACGGTGACACCTTTTAATGTTTCAACTTTGAATGTGGAATTAGACTTCAAGATTGACTTGATAGTGGAGGAAGAGGGGTGCTACAAACTGAAGATTCATCAGCTGAATCATACTCAGTCGCTAAAGAGTCAGTGACCGTAACTAAAGGATCAGTTACTTTCATTTGTGACTCGGCTGGGAGGATTCTACCAGTGTCATGATTAGGCAAAATAAATCCTTCAACTTCAAATAAACAAGGCCGTTCAAGACCTGGAATAGACACTTTTGTTTCATCAGCTGAAGATTTTACAAAAGACCAAGTCTTTTTACCCAGAACTAAAGGGATCTTCAATAAGTTGATCAACTCCAAGAATTCTTTTCTTTTGAGTGGGAATTTATTCACTGATACACTGATTAACTTTGTTAGAACTATTTAGCCATGTCTCAGTGATTGATGTAAGCTCTTTAAGTTATTTTTTGAAGTTTTGATTCTCTTTGAGAATTTTAGTGTTTACATGCTACATTGTAAGAAAATCAAATTTGGCTTGTCTTAATACTAACAATGGTTCTTTGCATGTATTCAGCTCTTGAACAAGATCTTTATGTTTTGACAAAAGATTGTTTCTTTGTTCTTCAACATAATTAAGATCAATACACAAATAATCAAGAAAGGTGTTTCTATCATCATTATCTTCCATAGTAAGAACAATGTGTACCTTTTTCATTAAGATATTAACCCATTCACCATTTATAGCACTTTCTTTGCCGACAGCAACAATTTCATCATCAATAAGTGCCATGAGAACCTTTACCTCAACCATTTCATTGTAATCTGATGACACATCTTCTTCATCCCATTCGTAAGCTTCAGCAACAAGACCTTTGTTCTTGACCATTAATGATTTAGATGTTAAAGCACTAGAACTGAGGAGGGCTAGTTTATCCTTGACTTTGTTGTATTTGGCTTCAAAGTCTTTGGTTGGCCTCAATTCAGGTTTTTGTTGAAAGGAATTGAATAATTTAGGTTGAGTGTTGTTTTGAAAAGGTGATGTGTATGAAGCGAAAACTGAGTCTTAGAAAATTGTCTCTTGCCAAAGTGACCTTATTCTTCACTATTTGTAGCATTAGTATCATAAGTTGCTTTTGCATACTAACCTTTGAGACCCTTTTGAAGAATATTTTAGACTTGGCTAAAAGAGACTTTTCTTGATATTCTACTTCAAGGTCATTTTAAGTATTTTCATTGCTTGTTGTATCTCTTCGTCATCAGGACTATCTTAAAAGTCCTGGACAATATAGGTTGAGAAGAAAGCAGTTGAAAAAGGGGTTGCAATAGCAAGAGATTAATTTTCTTTTCAGTTTCATAGATACTGTCTATAAGGTTTTCTTCATATTTGAGTTTACCAAATAGAGAAGCAAGCTTAGATTCCTTAACATGATTAGTGTTTCTGAGACTTTGGCAGAAACTTATCCACATCTTTGGCAACCCATTAATGAAACCTGTATTTATCTCAAGCTTTGAAAGTTTAATGCCATCATTTACTAATTCATTCATCAATTTTTGTACTGGTGATAAGTTTCATTGTGTTAGATTTTTCAACATTCTTTGCATTTGAAGGGTATTGTTGTAAACTATAAGTTAGGTCCATGACCCTACTTTTTTTCACATCAAAGGGGCCCTCATGATATAGTATCTGGTCTTCCCAGGTAGATTTAGTTATTTCACAGTTGATGACTGATGTGTCATTGTGCGTAGGTAATATTTATTATCAAGTTTTACAATTATATTTTACTGAATTTACCTAAAAACAACACTATAACGGGCTGTAGACCCAAGCCAGTTGTAGCTTCGTTGGTAAGTAGTGTCATCATTGATGTGTCTCCTGTGTAGGTTTATTTTTTTAGTTATTAAGTTTTACATTTATATTTTGTCGACTTTACCTAAAAACAACACTTTAACGGCAATGTACCCGATCAGATGTAGCGTCATTGGTAAGTAGGCTGTCGCTCACTAAGAGCGAGAGCGTTAATATTTTATTCTATCAATATTTTGGTTAACTAAATTAAGTTAATTTAAAATATGTTAATTCTAATCTATGTTAAACCTACGCTAAACCTAGTTTTAATAGATAAAGGGGGTTTTAGTGTGAGAGACTGGCACAGGTTTGGTGGTGACTTAAATCAATTTAAAACACAATAACACGCGCAAGCAAATAATCAAAAGATAGAAGAGTGGTCTATCAAAATATAAGAAAACTTTATTAACCCATGATTAATCAATTAAAACACTGGTTTGTTTATTTTAGTGCAATGAGTGCTTATTTTAAGTGCTGGCATATCCATTCAAGTATAGGGATGACTTCTTCTAAAACCTAAACACGTAGAGCTCTGTCACAATTAAATGCATCCGCATAAAGCATCCTACTCGCTAATTATAATCTATTCTTAGAGATTTAATATGGTGATCTTATTAAAACCCTAAGCCCTATCGGCTTTACCACTTATTGTTTAACTGCTCTTTATATACTAGTTGTCCACTTTCTGAGTCTTTACCAAAGAAAGAAGAAGGCTATACTAGGTCACCTGCTAGATTAACTTATTCCCTTAAGCAATTGGTAAAGATAAGTCTATATTTGTGATCCTATTACTCTAGATATATAAATTGCAGATATGGAGAGCCATCCCGGCATCTAGCTAGCTATATATTTTGCATTCCTAGATCCAGTTGAATGATGGGTCGCATACTTAAGCACATAAACAAGTATGAATTGATAAACATAAAAACGACCAACGATAAATTAAGTAGTCAATATAAACAAACCAAACATTTAAATCTTCATAAACATGGCTAATACCCAAGGGTATTAGCCCTTAACCATTGTAATTAATACAAGAATAATCAATCGACCAAGGTAAACTAACCGAGTTAAAAGAATGATACCAAAAATCAAACGATTATAAGAGTATAGGGATTACAAGGTGTTTTCTATGGAATTAGTAGCTTTTCTTGACCTCTTGCTCTTCTTGTCTTCTGAAAATCAACTTTTGTGGTTAGGGCATCGAAAATATGATCAAGCACACCTAAACTCATTTTTAGGTTTTCTATTTATAGTGTTTGGAATTGGGTTAATACGGCGTATTGAGATTTTTCTTGGAGTAGGGACCATGTTCAATATCTTCCAGAATATTTAATTACTGTATCTTGAATACGGCGTATGATATCTCCTGGATACGGTGTATAGTTCTTTGTTCTACGTAGTTTCTTATGAAGTGCAGGCAAAGATACGCCGTATCTTCCCTGATGGATACATCATATAGAATGTTAGAATAGTATTCTTTAGATTTCTTCGTTTAAGCTCCATAATGCATGCCTTTTAGCTAATCTTCATAAAGTACTCCATAATTACTGCAAATCTCAAATATAAACGATTAAGTATCGATTCATGCAATAACTTTATAAAATGGGTAAGTTACATGGGATAAATGATGCTATAAAAGTAACGTTATTTGATGTCATCAAATATGCCCCCACTTGGAATCCTACTTGTCCTCAAGTAGTCTTTAGAAATTTATGAAAATGTATCCCAAAGGATTTTTCTTTAAGCATTTATTTGTTCAATTACCAGTACACAACCAAACACCTCACGAAATAGGAAGATGAAATCACTCAAATCACTCGACTAATCTATGTGGTAAAACATGATAACTAATTTGCTCAGTTGCTCGGTCCGTGACGTGTATTCTGATCATAAGCTCTAGCAGGATACACATCTCCACCATTAAAGCTATATGAGTAACAGATTTATTTAAGTAAAATCGGATTTTTTAAGGCCTTATATGGTTTTGATCACTCTTTCTAATCTCTATCGATACCAATATTCCAGAAAAGGTGACAAAATCACACATACACACCCATAACGATGGGATAGACACATATGACTGCATTCGAACCTTAACTCGAATAAGCTAAAGAATAGGACTAGTAGTCTTTACCAAAAGTTATAAACCAACAAGGACGACATACCACATATACACATCCATAATGATGGAATTGGACATACATGATTGCATTCACATTCCCTCACTCAAGTAAAACCAAGGGTTAGGACGAAGAGTGATATAGAGTATGGATCTTCTTATCTTTTCAGCAAAAAGTAATAAACCAACAAGGCGGACAAAATCACACTTACATGGCCGTAACGACGGAATAAACATAAGTGATTGCTCGCATCCTCATTCGAATAAGACCTAAGGGCTAGGGATTAGAAAAGGGAAATAATTGTTGTTAAATAAAAATATACAAAAAATAGACTAAGTCCAAACAAATAAGGTACAAGTTGCTAGATACTTTCTTTATCATTCCCATGATAAAGATACATAAACGTCCTGATCAAAGATAAATGAAAACAACCCGTAGTTGGCGTTCCCATAACGGTCAACTCCCAATCATTCATACTATACATACTTTTACAAAAACAAGTGGGGATATCTACCACTTTATACAAAACTTGACATCATTGATTTATAACATATATCAACGAATAATCAATCCTTCAAATAATACCATCGGTTTAAGCTTTTAACGAACCGATTATCTCCAAAATTTCCTCCTCTTTTTTGCATCGATTTTCTTATATAACTAACCAACGTATACTACAATCCTCGGTGTAACACCATCTTCATGATGATAATAGCTCCGAATAATTTCTTTCATAATTCTTCTGTAACACCCCAAAACCGGTTTTTACGTATTTATTTATGATAATGCCATAGAATGAGTTTGACTATACATTCCCAATTGCAATGTGCAATTTTCTAACCATACCAGAGATAGAAAATGACACAAGACACAGGAAATACATACTTTACACTTTAAGCAACTAGCAACTCATAAATGGACTTAATCTAACAGGGTCAGCTAAGGTGTAAAGGTGTAACGAAGCAAATAGTTGGTGTTGTCCTAAAGGATTGGCTCTACTAGTTTTTATAGGGGTATCTTACTCTAAAAGTGAGAGTAAACAATATACGGGAGTTTAACTAACTGGTGTGGTTAGTTAATATCACAACATATAATGGCTTTTTAGGTGTAATCCTAGAAATTTATTAATTTAAACAAGTTACTCTATCTAAATCATAGTACTCATTATTATGGTCTCGAATAGATATACCAAGACAAGTTTTAAAGTCTACAACATCACCGACACACTTATATTTTTGTGGGATTTTGGGTAAACATTTGGAAACGGACAAGGTTGAATCCTCACAATATCTAACAAGGGTTATGTGTGCAGGTTATGTAACCAATAATTTCACAAAAATATGCTTGAATTTTTTTTAAATTTAAGCATTTTAATGTGAAAAATAGAACAAGTATCGTTCTAATTCCCATCCCCCCACTTAAATTATACAACGTCCTCGTTGTATAGATAAAACATTATAAATAGGAAATAAAAGAATTAGAACGAGAAACTCCCTTGATATTTGCTCGGTATGATTCTCCAAGTTGAGTATATTGAGCACGAATTCCAGATGATCGATACTTCACCAACATTGTCGATTTCTTTCCAGCGAGGTCATGTGTAAAATATATGAAAACCATGCACTCCTATCTCGGGTATCCTACGATTAATAAAAAAAACTGTACAGGAAGTCGATACGCCGTATCCAAAAACCTAGATACGCCGTATAGAGAAACCTATAAAAAGTATC
The DNA here is from genome assembly GCA_026074375.1 of Tanacetum coccineum. Taxonomy (NCBI): domain Eukaryota; kingdom Viridiplantae; phylum Streptophyta; class Magnoliopsida; order Asterales; family Asteraceae; genus Tanacetum; species Tanacetum coccineum. Next base: position 17,543 of record BQNB010079562.1, on the reverse strand, counting down.
TATACGGGTCAGTTATGCAAAATACGTCGTATCACATAATGAATATGCCGTAGAGACAAAACTGACAATAATGTTTTAAATATGAAAAAAATAAAAGAACAGAATAACTCCAGCACATCAATACGCCGTATGTTAATAGTAGAGAAACGGATAACGCCGTTAAAAGATGTTCCTGGAATAGACAAACTCGGATAAAATAAATTAAAAACAGCCCCAGTTGTCTCCTAGAAGCACTTTTCTTTTCAGCAAGTCTTTAAGTTAGAAGTTTCATCAGCTTTCTTTACTCCATCCGCATGTCACTCAAAATGTGCCCCGGCGGTGTTCAGCCATCTCTTCCATCATTTGGAAACTTGAATAAAGTCGGTTCTAGGTTTAAAAACTCCTTTATATAGAAAACCCTTTTAACTTTGGTATGGGTGCGAGATTCCAATTCATCTAACCTGTTTCACTACCTTCAGTAATGGCAGGATCTTCATGCATTGTTCATATAGTGGAGGGTTCTTGAAACCTTGGATTTGACCCCACCATAAGTGTATGTTACACTATCCTCTCATCCGTTGAATAGTAATGCTTCCAGTCTGTATCACGCATCTAAAGCGGAAACACTAGTAGTGACAACCACAAGTGAGCACAAGCCCATGGTAATAGCACAACACGCATTATATTAACAATAAACAAAAAAGTACTTTATTAACAATAACTTGTCTTAGCCGAAACATTATCTTTAAAACGTAATTTCGACATCACATAGAGCTTTCATGTAGGATCACATAACATGGACCCGAACAAAGAAGCTTCGTCACACAAAGATACAAGTCAAAGTGTAGTCTCGAAAGACAATGATAATTAATTTGTTTATTATGTAATACGTCCAAGATGTAAAAAGCCCAAAAGAAAGCCTCAAATGTCAACTCTAGTTAGCTATAAAACACCTATTATAGTCAAAATTAGGGTAGCTACCCCATTATATTTTTCATTGTTTAGGGGTTTGTAGCAACTCTTGTTTTCTTTCAATCAAAAGTTCTTTAATGTTTAATCTTTTATTGCCATTGATCTTGTGATTCATCCATAGAATGATCTAGGGATCCTACAATTGGTATCAAGAGCCAAAAGTGATTGTTTGTTTTTTTTGTTTTTGTTTTGTGGTTGTTCGAATTTAAAAAAAAGAGGGTTTCGAGTTCTTTGTTTTGATTAATTATTTGTTTTGATTCTTGATTCATAGATGGTTTATGATTAATCTAATATCATTAAAACCATCTCGTTAGCAATCAAGATTTGGGGATTTTTTTTCTTCTTTTGGTTCGATACAATAATCGAACAAGGGGAAAAACAAGAGTCTTGATCGTATTCGTGGTCTTGGTTCGTGTATTCATTACTTGTTCGAGCTAATCATATTTTTGTAGAGATTTCTTGGAGATTTACAAGTTGTTCGTGGTGTCTTCTTGCAAGAAAAAGGTCTTTGCATTCGTGTGTGGATCGAACGAGTGGAAAACTAGGCGTTCGAACAAGACAATCGAACAAAGGGATCGAACAAAGACAATCGAACAAGGGGTTCGAACAAAGAGGATCGAACAAGCTCAAGTCGTTACGATCGAACGAGTGTATTATTAGGAGGGTCGAACTAGTGGAATACAAGGTTGGTTCGAACGAGTGGAAAACAAAAGGATCGAACGAGCGACACTCTTGGTTGGATCGTTCGAGTGAAAAACAAGACGATCGAACGAGTGGAAAAGAAGGTGCAATCGAACTAGACGATCGAACAAAGCCAATCGAACGAGGGATCGAACAAGCCACTCGAACGAGGGATCGAACAAGCAAATCGAACGAGTGGAATTCTTGTTTGGTTCGAACGAGCTCAACTCCTCAAGGACCGAACGAGTTTAGTCTTAGAGAGCCGAACAAGCTAGACTCTAGTTAAACCGTATTTACGAGTGAACCAAACCCAATAATCAAACAACAACAAAACCATAAACAAAATTCAAACAAATCAACAATCACTTACGATCAGATCATTACTAAACAAACTTATTCAATGGCAACCAATGAAGAAACAAATGCCGCAGGTACCGATACTCGTCGGCCACCATGCTTTGAAAAATGATTACGATCTGGAAGATTCGTATACACAGGTACATACGAGCAAACCCAATGGAAACTGATAGGAAATCCATCCAGAATGGACCTACACCTCCGAACCACCGATGGTCACTGATCCTTCACCTTCTGATTCTACAATATGCCCTTGACCAATGAAAAAGACTTGATTCTGAATTCAATGAGGAGCGAAAACAACATTGAGATGGCATGAACGCAACGCTAGAAATCAGTCTTAGTCAAGGTCTTCCCCAGAACCATCTTCAACCATCCTAATCACAACAATGCACTGTAGCAAAGGAGATTTGGATAAATGTGGAGTTGCTTATGACAAGGCTACCAGTTAGGACTCGTCAACAAAGGAAGGAGAAGATCTGCTTTGATGATAATGAACGCTTCCTGCCATTGGAAACGAGTCCTTCATGACTACTTTGTGCGTTTCCACAATCTTGTGAATGACATAAAAGATTACTCAGCTCGAAATCCCTACTCCATCAATGAACACAAATTGTCAACAATCTTCCTGCCATATATGGGGTAAGTTATTGTGACTAATGTCAAACAGAAACTAGGAGTAGTCCTCAACCACACCATTAATGTCAGCTCTATACTCATTCTCAAAGCCTAGCGATGCCTCATCCAAAAAGACTCTCATAGAAACAAGAGCAGTCTAGATCAAGAGTTAAAAAAAAAAATTGGTTGATGTCCACTAAGGCCTATGTTGCTCACATGTTTTTATTATAACCACATCTCTGCACCTCTCTTTCATCTCACGCCTCAACTCCTATCCTCAACCTACCTCAGTTCTTCGAATGATGCTTTGATGGCCACTATGACTCATATTGCTAATCGTCTTAAGCACGGTTTTTCCAAAAGCAGTTTCCTCCACGCCCACCAACAACCAACTCAGGACTTCCTCCAATCAAGAACTCATGCTACGGTCATATTGTCACATTGTTACTGAAAACCAGTTCAAGGAAGCTCGCAGGTAATGTTTGGTAATCAACAGGTGCTAAGAGCAATAAGGTGATATGTTACAACTGCAGAGGCAGAAGGGCATGTTTCGCAGGAGATTTAAAGAACCCAATAGAAAGATGGAACCACCGAAACTTCAACAAGGATAAAGCCTTTACTGGATGGAAGCCAAAGAGAAAAGAATGTTGTTAGAATGCTTGAAAGCTGAAGCATTCCTCGCTGATGTAGCATTCGACTGTCATCTTATGATCACCCAAGGGCACTGACTAAAACAAACATGATTCAAGCCAATCATGAGGATGCATATGACTCATGACGGATGAAGGCCCCAATCTGCTGTCGACTTTTCTTGGCCACTTCTGTCATCCACTAGTGCAACCAACAATGTCAGTCAATGAGGTACACTCCAATGACAATCAAATCTTTGATAATGTGGATTATCAGTCTGAATCAGGAGATGCACCAAGGTGAAGAACATTTAGACTCCGATGCTGAGACAGAGATTTGATGACAAATACATCCCGCGGTATCATCAGTATCCTTTCTTGACACCGAAGCCCAAAATGTATCCAGTCTGAGGTATCTGTTGACACATCTGATAAGGGTATTCCTATGATTTCCATGTTTAACTAACTTACTTGCAAACCCAACTAGAGGAACATTGCTAAAGGTTAACCAAGAAAATAATGTTTGGAAATCGAGACCTTAAACAATGAGCTTCTTCAATGTAAGCAAGAAATATGTCGTCTAGATACCCACAAGGTCAAACTTGATCTTGAAAACAAAGTTAGACAGGAACAAGCCCTAGTGATTCAGCGTAATAAGCGTAACGCTGAACTTGTGCAAGAAAACACGATTGCTTAAAGTCACTCATTTTCAGGAAAAAGAAAATCAATTGTTCATTTAACAATCTGAAAAAGAGAAAAGAATTTATCTTGAGAAACAAGAAACTAGCAGATAGATTATTCTAGATGTAATAGTTTGTCTTAAAAACTTGCTAACAAAGTTGCAAGAGATATGTTGCAAAGATTTCAACATCCAAAACGAACAAACTACTATCCCATGCTTTCAAGAAACTCCTAAAAATGGTAACCATGAGTCTTGCATAAGGACATCCTATGCACCCTAACCCAGGTCTAGTTCATATGCGCAAGCGTGCTCAACCTGTGTTTTGTATGATGCTGATACCCTTTTTGCATCCCAATCACCCACCCTGATAGTATATGGGATAGTGAAGTTAGGTCTTGTTCACCAAGTGTTAGCATGAAAAACTTCGTGAACGAGAAAACCAGGGCATGTTCGAATCCCGCAAACTACTTATCTAAGCCAAAGCTTAATGCCCTTAAGTTCGTTCCACAGAAGGAACTGTCTGGAAGAACCGGCTGTATTGGCTTTCGTGCCAACGAAAATGTGCTGTCAAGCTAGTAAATCAAGCCACGCTGCTACTCTTTTGTTCATTAAAAGTCGACCTCCAAATCAAGTTCTGCCATTCTTCAAAAGGTTATGGCTGGTTATTCATCAATTTGAAGGGTAATCATAATAAGAAAGAAGCGAAACACAAAAAACCAGACAATTGTTTTCGAATGTGCGTATGATTATGCAAAACAGTTTGGTTGAACAACACGTGTTACCATTTAACTACCATTTCAAAAAACAAATCCAAGCTGCTAAGATAACATTATTCAGAAAGAGATAAATGAATTTGAACAGATTTTTGATGAATTGGAGGCGGGTATGAACAAGTGAGTTCTTGATAACAAGAACCTACCATAGAGAAGAAAAACCTTTTGATCAGAAATATGATAGCCGTAAATTGCTGAATGTTTAGGAAAAAGATAGTCTCTGCTCTCAATATGTGCTTACTTTCCGATATTGTTGTGCCCCCTAAGTTCGAATTTGCCTTTGCGAAGATCTTAGATCGCATGCGATAGGAACACACTAAAGTCTTGAACTTGAAAGCTGAGATTTTCAATAACAGAAACAGCTAATTACTGAATCTGAGAAAAACGTTTTAGCCTTTCTCCGAACATATTAATGTTGTTTTACAACGTAAATTTCAAAGACTATAAACAGTGCATAGACACTTCCTACGCTGCCTCCAATGCAATTTATGAAATAACAAGCTATGACAACAAGCTTCATCGTGGGAAAGGATGACACAATCAGAATTTAGATGCTCAGCATCAACATCATGAATAGATGTTGAATGTAGGTTCCACTAAAGGTATTGTGGCACACAGGCCATAGACACTGATAGAACTTTAAGTATGAAATATACGATTACCTCCCTTAGGATTTCAGCTAGATGGCCTTACGGTAGAAAACGTTGAGTCTGAAAAAGACGGAATGAAGTGAACTGTCAAATGCGAATAGCTCACTCCCGTACTGCGTACACAGAGATACCAAGCGAAAGCCCAAATGCGACTTAAAAAACAAGTAATGTGGCCTTCAACCTCTGAAACACCCAAAGTGCCATGCTCCAGGAGAATTACAACTTAGGTGTCTAAGTATATGTTCCACCACCCAAATGAGTGCTAACTGGGTTTACACCAACCCATTACCTAAGACAGAGGCGCAGTAACATTTTAGTGAACCTCCCCCCAGACCTTACACACAATACCAACTCAAAAACCATAGTTGAGCATCCAATAAGCAAACTAACGTTGTTGTGTGCCTATGTCGACAGGAGTAAAACCCACTGTCTGGAGCTAGCAAAACTTGTCCTAAGAGAGCCCCTCGGAATCATAGTTCTTTGCGGCAAGAGTGCGAATGCAATGAGAGTAGAGAAGGCACACATAGACACTTTGAATAAAAAGAGAGACGTCGTGATTCTAATTTCTGCGTGTTAAACAATTCTATTTTCTGTCTCGAAATTTGAACAATGGTTTTGTGTTGCATGTAAAAATCGTTTGGTCTTTGCTAATCATAATGATCTAGTTTGCTTATGTGTGATGGTTCTGTGAATGTTAAACCCACCAACTAAGCGTCTTTAAAACACCAACCCTCCGAGGAAAGATGGAAACCAATTAAGAAAGTCTGGAAACCGATACAAACCAGATGTGCTAATAGCAAGCCATCAGTGAGATGCCCACGGCATGCATATCTCATTGTTTGAGAAGTCTATCCTTTAACTAGGATCATGGGAATCAACTATATGCCATAGAACTACCCCTAGAGTGCTAGTTCAGCCCCCAAAGTAACTATGTCTCTAGGTTTTTACTGATCATAACACTTAGTAATCGACAGGCTAGGTTCCAAAGGATCTCTGGTATTTTTTGATTAGTTAACATACGGCTAACCCCTCTCAGAGCATCTACACCGTAAATGTTTGTGTTTATATCGCAGGTAGTATAAATTGTTCTATGGTATTTGGGATTCGAGCCTCAAGACATATAGAACCGTTGTCTTGTACGTTCTTATCACTTGTAGAAAAGTTCATTGTACAGTGTAGATTTGAGGCAACGATGAATATGCAGCTATCGTTGGCTATGGTTATTATAAACTGGGTGACAATTCATTCCCGAGTCTATTTATGTTGAAGGACTCGAAGCACAACCTATTCTCATAGGACCAGTTTTGTGATGGGTAGGTTTAGAAGTTGCATTCCGACAGCATTCAGTGTCACATCTCCGCAACTTAACGTACATATGGTGGAATCTGGCTCAAAGTTCACGGACAACCAACTCTGTACTCCATCTCACTGAATGGACATGATGTCAACGTTCACCAGTTTCGCCTTGACTTATAAAAGCCTTCTCAACGAAGTCATGGTTATGCGCATCGTCGGTTTTGACATCACTGAATTTCGGGACATTTGAACGAATTGCTCTGAAATATCTAAGAGTCATAGTTTTACCCATGCGAAATAGTAACAAAGTACCCATTTGTGGTCCATTTTTCAGCTAAGGTAAAAGATGAAGAAAAAGCATCACATCCACAAAGACGTAAAACTACCATATACTGAATATACTCCATACTCTACAATGGACCTCTGCGGACCAATGAGAACCGGAAAGTATCAACGGAATGAAGTATGCTTTGGTGATAGTGGGATGATTACACCATATTTGGATGGGTAAGATTATCTTCGAACAAGATGAAACTCCTCCAGGATTGAGAAGTTTTATTGTAAAGACTCAACGAGCCCTTAATGCTACTCGTTCATTCGTCAGAAACTAGATAATGAACGGAGTTTGTTGAACAAGACACTCGACGTATGGTTTGAAAATCTGTTGGTATCTTGTCTCCATGAAAACGAGCGATACCTCGGTCTCCACAACAGAACGGCGTTGTCGAAAGACGGAACCTGCACTCCTTATGTGACTTCTCGTACTATGCTCATCTTTGCGAAAGCTCCACTAAAATTCCTAAGCTGCTGCAAGCTGTAGCCACTGCTGTTATACTCTTAATCGAGTCTCTTATACACCCGCTCATGAAAAGACCTATTATGAACTGCTAAGGGAAAGACACCTAATTCCTTCAGTACTTCCGAGTATTTTGAGTATCCCTGGTCTATATCCTACCAAATGACTACGATGACGTTGGTAACACAAGGCAAAAAGCAGATATAGGTATTAACTATTTGGCTATGCACCCACCAAGAAGGCGTAAAGAATCTACACCAAAACCGAACGCGCAAGATTCAGGAAACCGTTTCATGTTGCCTTTCGATTAACCGTACCGAAGCGTTTATGACGTCTGTTCAAACCCAGTTCATCGCCTACCGCACCACACACAAATGACTTCTTCCAAATACACAGCAGTACTCAGAAATCGAACTTACTTGCTTTACAGTCAGCACGCAACCGTGTTCTGCACCTATGTAAAAGTAGAACCCCAGAACTACCTAGTGACCCTCCTATACAGAAGAAACAATAGTCGATTGTTTGTCAATGGTTTGATGATGTGAGGCGTTGTACAGATACCATCCGGTTGTTCGAATAACTCCGGTAATGGTTCCTGATGCCCCGGCAATGCCCTAAAGCCAATGTGTCACCTTTACCACAACATTTATCTCAGAATGGTGCTCTGCAATACTGAAAGTCTCTTGACTCATCAAGCCCTCTACCAGACACTATGAGACTTCTGATGTTTGAAACTAATAATTCGAATCATATTGATAGTAAAGTGTTTTTACACCTATGATTTTCCTTGGAAACCATTTCAGAGCATCCTTCTACCAACTCTGTCAATATCGATATTACTCCCAACAACCAATTACCTCACGTCCAAAAGTGGACTCAAGCACATCCCTTGAGAAAACATTATTGTAGGGATAAAAGACCAGACCTGTCTCTACCAGGCAAAAAGCATGGGAAACCAACGCGATGTGGTGTTTCTTCCAATGAATTCTTTAACTCAATGTTGAACCATAAACTTACAAGCAAGCGCCATTATGAGCATTCGTATCTTGATTGAGGAGCTAGTGTCAGAAGAAATTCCATGATTTGAACGTCTAGATGTATTGATACTTGTACCAAGTCCCAGATAATAATCCTTATCATCGCCGCTCAAATGGATTTTCAAAATTAAGTCTTTGTATGAATATGGGAGAACTGTCCTTGAAGAACAAAGCTCGTTATTGGCAAAAACAGCGGTTAACGTCATGAAGCTGGTATTGATTTTGAAGAATCATTGCTCCAGCGCTATGATAAAGCGATCGAGACTCTTCATTGCACACATCGAAGAGTGCAGCGAGTATGAACAAATGGTCATCCTTCCAGTATGGACGTGAAAAATAAATCGCGCCTTCCTCAATGGCGAACTGAATGAAGTTATCTATGTTTAGTCAACCAGAAGGATTTGTATATCCAGAGCATCCATCGCATGTGTACCGGCCAAGAAAGCTCTCTATGGGCTTAAAACAAGCTCCACGCAGTTCGTGGTAAGACAAGCTACGAGCTTATTCTAATCAAGGTTCAGGATTTTACAGAAAGGCATGGTTCGCTCCTACACTCTTCACGAGAAAAACAGGCAAACATCTTCTACTGGTACAAATAAATGTAGATGATATTATCTTTGCCTCTACAAACCCCAAAGCCTGCAAACTATTTGCATTTGAAATGAACTCAACTTTCAAGATGTCATGATGGGACCCAAATGTTCATTCTATTTAGGATTACAAATTTATCTCAAAATCCCAGAGGCATCTGTTATCAACCAAGTCTCACATATGCTCAGGAAATCTTGAAAAAGTTTGGATTTTGACTCATGCACACCATTGACACCAAAACTCCAATTGCGGACGTCCCAACCTTGATGAATGATAAGGGAGGAAAGCTAATTGATCCTACAAGCGATATCGTGGTTAATGGTTGGCTCCCATATGTATCTATGCATCTAACCTGACATAGTATTTGCTGAGTATGTAGTGTCACGATACCAGGCTAAGCCTACTGAATATGCAAAACCTTACTAGCAGATAGTTCGCCAGTCCGGGTACAGGGCTCTTGGGCATTCGGTCGATGGGAGGGGATGGGTTGTAGGCGGGCCTGTCTGTGTTTTTGTGAAGCTCGGATTCTTTCGACTACCATAAAAAGAACCATTCACAATGGGGTCTGTGAACCGAAGACTCCTGCTTTGAGAACGTATAAGCTTTTTGGCAGATGCTGACTAAGTAGGTTCCAGTGTACACCAATACGGAGAAGTACTACTCTTCTGGTTCATGTCTCAATTTCCTTGGACATCGGCTTTTTAGCCGATCATGCCAAAAAGCAGAAAAGTACTTGCCAATCGAGATTTCCACTAACGTTAAGCTGAATACATCGCCCTACGTCCGGATGCTGTGTCAAATCCTCTGGAATGCAATCTCAACTAACGAGACTATTGGAATTGCATTCAACAAAATCCGATGTATAGTGATAATCAAGTGCTAATATTGCTCTATGCTGTAGTTAGTGTTCAAACACTCTCGCGCTCCAAGCACATTGATATCCCTCACCACTTCATACAAGAGCAGGTTGAAAGAAAGGTGTTAAGTTTATATTTCGGTGGAGACAAAATACCATACTAGAGGGGGTCTGATCATGTCTATACGATAGGCAATACGATGAGAGGCGTACTTCGCCACACACTCCCACTTGCTGGAGTAAACAATGTCACCAGGAGACAAACAAATGTCACCAGAGACTCTAAAGGAACTACAGGATGAGTCTGTCTCAGAGTAACCAAGTGTTTCACAGTGTATATTTGTGTATATTATAGTAAAAAAAAAACTTAGTGTAGTATGGCTTGCAGTTATTTCAGACTGTAACCCGGTCTTAACCCAGAGATTTAGTGTACGTTTCAGTGCATTATTTCTTTACAGACAAGAAGTTGTCTAAGCCCCGAACCATTTTTCTCATAAACAACTTGTTTTATCAAACATGTTCGGGTTAACCAAATCAAACATTGACACGGGTCATTGTTTGAGGGGGAGAATCAGGTATACTCACAGTTGTTGCAGGTCAAAAGGACGCACTGTTGCTGATTCTAGTACTGAAAGATTGAAACAACCCACAACCTACGTCTTCAGATGGTTTGATTTATCACTCCTATCTCGGTATGTTTCAGATCTTGTTTCAATTGCTCACTTGATATTTGTGCTATTTCACCTCACCTCATACTTTGAGGGGGAGATTGATACATTTTAAGTCCATTCTAGATCAAAACCATTCACAAGTTTCATACTTTTGATCGGGGGAGAAATTGTGACAATGAACATGTAAAACGGATAATTATGATCGATTGATTTCTAAAATGCTAAGTCCTATCATGCATGTGCTAAACATCTTTCGATTATCGACGCACATGTGTTCGGGGGTAGCATAAGTGTTATATGATCAAACAATTCAAGGTACCAAAAGTTTGTGTTATACACACGTATCTTGATAACTGACAAAGAATCTTTTGTTCATGTTCGTGAAAGTGATCTTACGAATGCTAAGGAGTGATGTTGTACCACAGGTGGTCGCGGCCGGATTGTATGAATGCTCATGCCTGGTCTTCGGACTGCGCCCACTAGTGAAGTGGATTTCCATAAATGTACTTGTATAAGTTTGGATTTCCCAAGGCACTTCATATCTTTCGGGATATATTTCAAAACATCATCAGAAGCATTCTGATTTAAACTTTCCGTTTTGTGCCCCAAACTGTAATTTACTAAGCACATCGGATTGATTTTTCAATCATTTTTGCATCAGGCCGTCTACGGTACTTAATGTATTATGAAGTAAAACGCTGAAAAAGGAATTATACGTGTATAGTCAGCAGATAGTAACTTACTGAACACTCTTTAACATTCTATTAGTAGAAATACTTATAGTGTGTTAGGTCTCTCGGACATCTTGGTCTAGAGAACGGCGAACATTAGGGAATATGGACTTAGGTTATTAGGAGGAACTAGCTTGTCACGTGCTGGAGAACCTGTCAAGAAGGTTCTTTGAATGAATCTATCTGATCACAGGTACATTATTTATACTGTAATCATTGATCCTAACGGAATCAGAGGTTAATGTAACCGACAGAGTATATTTGTTTTGTAAATTTGTGTGTTTTTTTCTTTTTTGGGGGGTATTTATAGCTAAGATGTGAAAAGGTTGTAAAATTTTAAAATTTTCATTTTTTGGAAAAAGTTAAAATTGTTTTGGTACCACATTTAATGCAGTAACACACTAGTTGCACGATCCCATTTTTCATGGCAACTGTTGTGCCGTTTCACTTTTGCAGTGATAACGTATGAATAACGGTCAAAAGTATTTTGATTAGACATTTTGGGAAGGGATTGTGTTTTTTAGAGTGAGCAATAAATGCATGTTGGGGTTAATTAAGTGATATTTAAGAAGTGAGGCCCATGACTATTGGATGACAGTTAGATAAGGAATATTTGTTCCTTATTTAATGTTCAGTCACCAACCTAAGACATTAAGTAACTAAAGACTTAGGGCATTTAGTTACTTCATTTAATGTGTCCCTCTGGGTTTCAGGAAGAAAAGAATATACTCCATAATGAACATGATTGATCAGGGAGACTGATTAATCAATATTCAACATGCCTAATTCTGCTTTCAGTCTAGTGAAAGTATGTTCATCCAAGGGTTTAGTAAAGATATCAGCTAGCTGATACTCAGTGGGAATGCAGTGTAATTCAATATCTCCTTTAAGGATGTGATCCCTGATGAAATGATATCTTATATCACTATGCTTGGTTCTTGAGTGAAGTACTGGATTGTTGGATATTGCAATGGCACTGGTGTTGTCACAAAAAATGGGTACCATCTTTGTAACACCCCACTAAAGCAGAAACATGGAGTGTGATAGCACAAGGCACAAGCACATGGTAATAGCACAACACCATTTATTAATTAAACAAAAAAGTACTTTATTACAATACTTGTCTTAGCCGAACATTAGCTTTAAAACGTAAGTTTCGACTTCACATAAGCTTCATCTTGATATTAAAAGATTTAAAATAGATGAAACGGCGAGACTCCACAATGTAATTGCCTTCAAAAGAAACTTACTACGATCACCTGAAATGCATGGGAAAAACGGGTTAACTATGAAAATAGTTGGTGAGTACACGGTTTTATAAAAATGTGGTAAAAACTAATTTATAAATAAGTCTCATGGCAAGAGTCCTGTAAATCTATCCTATTACAAGTCCCGCCCATACAAGACTTGTAATAAAATATATTCACCTACACTTCCATGATAAAGGATAAATCTCAAAATATAGTCTATAAAAGAATACGTTATGGCCAGAGTCATATAAATTTATCCCATACAATTCCCGCCCATACAAGACTTGTATCGTATAAATTCACACACAATTTCATAACATATAAATATGCCAAATAGTAGAAAGTCTAGATGCTTAAAGCCACTTGGTTAATATTAAAGTACAAAGTCCAAGTAAAATGCACATGCAATAAATATAGTGTTAAAGAACAAATAAATGACTGCCCCTATATATAAATATTATGCAATTCTAGAACAGTAGAACGAGAGGTTAGTCGACCTCAAATAGCGTTACCCATAATATCTGCACTCCTGTTTGGTGGAGCGCAACAAGTACATATAATTGGGTAAGAACAGGAACCCAATCAAGGGGGACTTAGATAGGTGGGGAAAGAACAGGATCCCAAACACCTAACACTATATCCATGCACCTTACGTATTCACATAGAATACACAAATCTCGTTTAAATAAAAGTCACACGTATTAGAGATATAATATGCGAGGTTTAATATTAACCAAATCTTACATATTATAAAAATAATATGTGAAGTTCAACAATGTACAAATCATACGTATATCATAAGATAACACGCAAAGCTCAATTTAGTAAAGTCACGCGTATATAAAACAATACGCAAGGTCTTAATATGACAAATGATAGATTTAAAATCGGTTCATTATATGCAAAAGTCCCCAAAATAGAAAGCGGTAAAACGAGGATCTTGCGAATACTCAAAAGTACTTATCAAGTTCGAAGGAATTCCCAATAGTCCAGTATAGCTCAAAAGATCAAAATAGTCCATTTAATCTAAATAGTCCATTTAATCTAAATAGTCCAAAAAGTCCATTTCGTCTGAAAAGACTATTTATTTCAAAAAGTCTATTTAGTCCAATTAGTTCAAAATATCAAATATCCGGAACAGTGGAACGAGAGGTTGGCCGACCTCAAATAGCGCTACCCATAATATCTACACTCCTGTTTGGTGGAGCGCAACAAGTACGTATAATTGGGTAAGAACAGGAACCCAATCAAGGGGGACTTAGACAGGTGGGGAAAGAACAGGATCCCAAACACCTAACACTATATCCATGCACCTTACGTATTCACATAGAATACACAAGTCTCGTTTAAATAAAAGTCACACGTATTAGAGATATAATACGTGAGGTTTAATATTAACCAAGTCTTACATATTATAAAAATAATATGTGAAGTCTAACAATGTACAAATCATACGTATATCATAAGATAATACGCAAAGCTCAATTTAGTAAAGTCACACGTATATAAAACAACACGCAAGGTCTTAATATGACAAATGATAGATTTAAAATCGGTTCATTGTATGCAAAAGTCCTCAAAATAAAAAGCAGTAAAACAAGGATCTTGTGAATACTCAAAAGTACTTATCAAGTTCGAAGGAATTTCCAATAGTCCTGTATAGCTCAAATGATCAAAATAGTCCATTTAATCCAAATAGTCCAAAAAGTCCATTTAGTATGAAAAGCCTATTTATTCCAAAAAGTCTATTTAGTCTAATATAATTCAAGTACTTCATAAAATTCAAGTAGTTCATAAGGAAATATCAATCATGCATTCCACCCCAAAAAACGTATAAAACAACTTAAAAGAGGGGCCGTGAACTCACCTTAAAAAGGTTGTATACGAGTGCGAGAACGACATTAACCAAGAAACGACCTAGGAACCCAATGAATGCGTGCCTCTACAATTGACCTATAAACAGAATGTGACACTTATTAGACTCCCAACGATATGCTCGGACTCGGTGAAAAATATTGCTAAGTCAAAATACTAGTTTCGTCGTTAAACACACTTTATGCTTATTGTCTCAAAAACTAAAAACTGACCCAAACTTTTAACGTATAATAGACATCTAAATTACCAAGCTAAACTTTCCCACTGGTCAAGCACTTCCAATATGTCAAAATACAGTATCTTAGGTATCTCCTAGAATTTTCGTGGATTTTATAAAAGTCTTTTACCCCATCTAATCGATCCGACTCCGAAAATAGTCAAATCTGGACATATAAAAGTATTTTAATGATCAGAGGGTCTAAATCAAGGTGATATGAGTTAGACCAATAGGAGACTCTAAATAACCCTTACAAGTGTCTTCCATATCAGTTTCAATGATAGATTCATCCTGGTTAATGATTTATGGTCATTTTAGTACAAGGGTTGAAAAGAGATTGTCGGGCAGATTTGACACCATTTTGCAACTCATACAAGTGTATTCCATATCAGTTTCAATGATAGATTCACCGCTTATTTCTGGGTAGTTCGATGATGTTTCTTGCTTAAAGTTTTAAACCACTAAAGTCTTTGTAATATATGTGATTTTTACGTTTTTGAGTGACTTTTTGCAACACAACTATAGTTACTAGTGTGTAAAAATAAAAAAGGTCAAGACGTTATCTTCTGAAATCAATAAAAATCACAAATTTTGTGGTTTACACAAGTTTTGGTAGTTGTGGTTTACAAAAACGGTCAAGACTTTATCTTTTCCGAATACTTATGTCACAAACTAGAGTTTCTAGTTGTGGTTTACACAAGTTTTGGTCTTCATGGTCTTTAATATCCTTTAGCTATGAGATTCACTTAGGAGATTCACTTCAGTTTAATTATCATGGCTAAGTCTGGACATGGTATGAGTTCCCAAACATCTAGTCGTTCAAACTCATGAATTTCTTCTTGCATCGCATCAATCCAAGAAGATTCCAACAATGTTTCTTTGGTTCGATGGAGGTAAGGAAAGCATCAAAGAAACACCACATGGCATTGGTTTGTAGCTGTTTTCGTGTTGAGACAGGTCGAGAAGGATTGCCGATCACATTTTCTAATGGATGAATCTTAGTCCATTTGCTTATATGTTCAAAAGGTGGGTTGGCTTGTTGCACATTTGATGATGATTCTTGAGAACATGGTTCTGAAGTTAGAATATCGAGAAAGAGATCATCAATAAGCTGTGCTAGTTGTAATTGTTCTTCAACACCTTCAGAAATAACTGGAGACTGTGTTTCTTGTATTGTTGATGAAGTACTTGTAGAGGGTGCAGCTTGATCAATGGAAGTTGATGAAGGTGAACCGGTTGGATCAACAGGTCTTAGAGCAGCAGCAATAGGAACTGGAGAAACAACACTTGGTGGAGGATTAAAGTACTCATCGAACATTGGTTGGAACAACACATCCTAATCATTCTTAGTTGGTGGAACATAAGGTGTTGTAGAAGGAGGATTCTGCACGAGTCCTGAACTGATTGTTCCAGGAGTCATAAGTTGAAGCTCAGGTCCTAAACCGAATTGTTCAAAAGCCATAGCTGTCAGCTCATCAAATTCAACATGGATAGTTTCCATGATCAAACGGGTCCTCTTGTTATAGATTCGGTAAGCCTTCTTAGCAGGTGCGCAGCCAACGTAAATTCCAATATTAGCTTTGGGTTTCAGCTTACCCAGATCTTCACCGTTATTGGTTGGATATCATAACGCACCAAAGAGGTGAAAATAGGCTAGGTCGGGTTTTCTGTCATGTAAGAGTTCATATGGTGTTTTGTTGTGACAGAGAACGGTTTTGGGTATAACAAGTTATCGCGAGTACCTCTGCTCATAAAAATAACAGAGCCTTAGAGAAGATCAACATTGTACGTGCAGCTTCCACTAAAGTATAATTTCGTCTTTCGACAACGTTGTTCTGTTGTGGAGTGCATGCAACAGAAGTTTGGTGTGAGATTCTGAAATCATCATAATAGGCTTTCAGTTTCTGATTCACAAACTCTGTTCCATTATCGGTTCATATGTTACGGACTGTTGCATTTAGACAAACTTGAATTTTCTTCAAAAGTTTAATCACGGTCTCTAGAGTTTCATCTTTTGATCGTAAGAACTTTACCTAGGTAAACCTTGAGTAGTCATTAACAATAGCCAGGATGTACTTCTTCCCACTGATACTTTCAATTCTCATAGGACCACACAGATCCATGTGCAGTAGATACAACTTCTCTTGGATGGAGTCATCAAACTTGGGTTTGTGGGTGTATTTCTTACTTTTCTCTAAAGCACAGGCAGAGCACAGGTGAACTTTCTGATACTTTAACTTGGGTAGCCCTCGGACAAGACCTTGTTTGGCAAGGTCATTGATATAACCAAAGTTTAGATGAGACAACCTTCGATGCCATAACCAAGACTTAGTCTTTGAAGCTTTCGATAAGAGACAAATTGGAGAGGATGGCATTATTTCTTTCAGTGACAGAGTGTATAAATTTAAGCCCCTAGATCCCTTAAGTAAATCAACACCTTCCAGGCCACGAATGAAACAGGCGTGTTTACGAAATGCCACTTTGATATCAGAGTAGGGGTGTTGACGATCCGAGCCGAGTCGAGTTTTTGGTTAATCGAGCATGGCTCGCTATTTTTTCAGTTTGTTCGAGCTCGACTCGAGCTCGTAAATAATTTTATAACCATGCTCGAACTCGGGATCGACTATATGTAATTTGTTCGAGCTCGTTTATTAGCTCGCGTTTGGGCTCGAATGAGCTCGTTTAGAAGTTTGAAATTACTTCTCATGAGATGAAATATGAAGATTTTAACCATAATTTCAATGTTACTGAGAGGCTAACAATTACTCTATCAAATAACAACAAAACAACCCAAATCTTTTAACATGCAAAAGAAAGCCTTCTGATAAGTATTAAGCAAAAGAAACATTACAAAGTCAAAGCAACATTTTTCAATAACAGAC
>BQNB010079561.1:10266-30207 GCA_026074375.1 Tanacetum coccineum | reverse complement strand
CTCTCCAGGTCTATTTGCCCCATACTTCTTTATCACTAATCTGTATAATTCTTTAAGATCATCTCTTGAAAAGTCTTTAAGTATGGTTCCAAAACTCATATATATTTTATCAAAACCATTTCTTCTTATAATCTGATAAGCAGCCTTTTGACTTGATTGAGAAATGATCTTCCAATTAACAATAGTAGGAGGTTTTATAGTAGTTGGAATAGCATCTACTCCAATCTCTAATTCTGATGAAGGTACTCATGTACTCTCTTTGTTGTGCTTGTGTCATTGGCTTACTCCTTTTTGCTTTAGCTTTTTGTTCAGCATAGAAATGTAGGTCCTTGGTCATGGATCTATATAGCCTTTGTAAGACAATAGCTAACTTGAATAAATCTAAATCAACTATGTGAGAGACACTGACTATGAATATTAAGTGTTAATGCGGAATCTTAACATAAGAATTAAGAAGAAAAACGATAATGCTAATTTGCTATTAAGCTCTAATGCTTCTATTGATATTTTAAATCACGTACATATCATTGTGCCTTAGGGTTCCTTTTATACACCAAGGAAACCCTAATGGGCTTACAATTATGTAAAAGGATAATACATATCCTTTCCTAAGATATCTCCTAAGATATCTCTAAGATAACTATTACTATTATGTTACATAAACAGACTTAACTATGCACAGACTTAACTAAATATGGCCAGTACTAACTCTAGTACTGCTACACTACCAGTACTAACTTTAGTATTGCCAGACTTAACTTAGTACTGCCAGTATTAACTCAGTACTACCATAACTAACTATTACTACCAGACTTAACTGTTATACTACCAGTATTAAGTCTTTTACAATCTATTTCCTAACAATTGCTATCTGTCATTTTATGTCCATCTCTTCAATGTCTAAATCATCAATTTATTCCAGATCTTCATAAAGCAAGTCCCAGTCCTCTGATTGTTTGGCAAAGAGGGAATAAATAACTTCATCAGCAAAACCAGTAATAACTTCTTTTTCAGGAATATTGGTTGAAGAAGTAAAAGGAGTGCAAGTACTGTAGGCACCAGTAAAACCAAACTTAACCTTATTAGTGCTGCTTTTGCTTTGTGAAACAAAAGCAACATTTTGAGCACTTGAAGATGTTTTTGAGGCACCTTGGATTTCTTGCTCAAAAACTCTAAGGTTATTATACAAATCATCAATAGATAAAGTGTCAACCTCTGGTTTAGTTCTCATAGTCATTGCCAAATTGGACCATGCTGGGGGTAAAGATATGAGAAACTTATGATTTGCATCCTTAATTGATACTTCAGCACCATGAGCTTCCAACTAAGAAAGTAATTGTTGGAATCTGTCATATCGCTTTTCTAACCCTTCTAAACTGGATATTTTAAATGCTTTAAACTGTTATTTGAAAACAGCCTTCTGTATTTTCTTTGAATTTGCATCACCACCAAACCTAGTTCTGATGGCTTCCCAGATCTCTTTTGCATCATCCATTCATTGAAATCTTCTCATATGCTCCTTGGAAATGGCCATCAGCAAGATATTCTTTGCCTTCCTTTCCTTTTCCACAGCTTGAATTTCTGCAGCAGTTACTGAAATATTCGAACAATACCATCCTTTTCCAGTTGAAATTCTCTTCTTTCTGAGTTATCCATTTCTGAATTACTCATTCCAAACATCATTGTCAATGTACTTTAAGGTAATGCTCTATATCTCCATCAGCCCATATATCATAACTCCTTTCTTTCTTCAGAATTGGGAGTTTGACTATTTGAGATAGTGTTGTTGAGGAATCACTTGTTATTGATGTTTAGATGCATCACCATGTTAGATGCATCTTCATGGTTTTGATTCTTTCATCATCACTGTGATATTGCTTGAGACTCAGATCATATACAGGATTGAGTACATTTTATAGAAGAATTAATAGAGAGTCGTTTGTTTGTGATCTTGTGGATTCTTCTTGTTCTATATGTGTATAAAGAAACCCTAGAAGGATAGCTTCTGATTGTGTGTCTAAGTATGGTAATTAGGGCCATACATTTTAGTGTGCAATCAGATCCGAATTGGGACAGTTTTGAAGTTGGATTTTATTTGGGATAGTTGCACATGTAATGAGTACTTGGGAATCACAAGGTAGTTAGTAAACTCATAAATGAACTTAGGTGATTTTTGGTATAATTTATGAAGGTCAGCAAGTAAGGTTTTTAAGTTAGTAAAGATACACTAAAATTCTGCATTTTTGAATAAATTGTAGTTAACTAGTGTAATGTGTTAATGAGGTGGTTAAGGTTGGGCATGGTGTCGGGGTGACCCATGATGGTTAATCAAACCCTTAGACATCCATCATATGTGTGTTACATGGACTAGAGCTTTTAGCTTGGTCGCGTGTAACCGTGTTTATTTATTTGTATAGTTGCGTGATAGGAATTGGAAGCTGCGTTTTGAGCATTCAGGTGAGTTACATAGTCCCACTTTTTATTGCGTTTTAAACTTGGGATGGAAATGATGCAAGTGTTGAAATGAGTTTTAAATTGCTGTGATTATGTGTTAGTGTAAATGCATGGACTATTATGTGACTGATATGCGTTATGTGCTACATGTTATGTGATGTGATATTGATGTGTGAGCTAAGTCAGGAGGGTTACTTGCGGGTATCCATGGCCTGTTTAGTGGAAGGAATTGTTGCCTAGTCAGGAGGATTACTTGCGGGTATCCATGGCCTGAGCTAGAGGGAAAGAGATTTGGTATGATCCAAGAGCGATTGAGGTCGTCTGCTTGGTGTTTGAATGATTGATTGGATTGAATTGCATGTTAGCTTGTATGTTAGTTAGCATAATTGTCATGCAAATGTATTGTTTTATAATCACAGTAATTGGATAAATTGTTTTGGAAATGGATTGAATATGTGTGTCTGAAAACCTATGTTTCTCACCAACCATTGTGTTGACGTATAAGCATCATTTTCAGGTGTTCAGCAAAATGAGATTAAAGTTAGGAAAAGTGGCTAGATGGACCGTAGGCAGCTGGCGAAGTTTAGTTATCTAGATTTCATTATTTGTTTTGGATGATGAATGTTAATTGTTTTGCTTTGTTAGGATGTATGAATGTTTGCATGTCATGACGTTGGCATGAACTGCCTCCATTTCAATGTCAGACGCCTTTTGGATTTTGTTGATGTGTTTGGGTATTTTCATGACACTGCGTGTCTATACCTTGCATTCTATGCATGTTTTAGTTTCTCTATATAGACGTCAATGTGTTGTGATGATTCCCTTTCTCATCGCGCCTCGCGTTTCTGCCTTGGCAGGGTGTGACACCCTCAATGTGATAACTGATAATAGAGATAAAATAGGGAAAATTAAAGAAAACGGTACTTCCCGGGGCATATAGATATAGCTGCGAGAGAGCTATCCATGAGAATACTTCATAATTTTCTGTATCTTTACGCTAAAGTACCTGCATAAAAGTAACAAACAAAAACACACAAAAGGAAAATACATTTGTTGTTTTTTTTAGAAAATAAATAAAGGATATTAGTAGAAGAATGGAGGAGGGACTCCTCTACACTTAAGTGAAGCACGAGTTGCCTCCCAAGAAGCACTTAATTTTTAAGATAGTATTTAGCTAGATTCATACTTTGTGAGTCAATCTTTTAGGAAAAAGGGAGTTACTGCTTCCTTTGGGTCATTATCTTCTTCATGATATAGTTTAAGTCGATGGCCATTAACTATGAACGTCTTTCCATCTTTTCCATAAAGTTTAACATATCCAGATGGATATTGTTAGAAATGAGTAAAAGACTCGGTCACCCCGTATATTTATTGTTTATAATAGTTTGTAGTTTAATAGTTAATCGTATGTCTTTCGGTTTTAAGCCGGGTACTAATACCCGGTATTTTGTAAAAACTATATAAGCCTCTTCCAACTTTGGAAGAGGCAAGCTAGTCATAATCTATTTTACATTTACACATACATTTCTCTCTCTAGAAATATCACTCTATGTGTTTCTCTCTCTAGAAACTAGCCCAATCACAAGAATCATCACCCGTGTTATGAATTAAACGATCCTACAATTGGTATCAGAGCGGGTTTGAATTTGTGATTGATTCTTATGGTTGATTAAGCTTAAATTCGTGCTTATTTGTGAAGGAAAAAGGCCACGGCTCAAAAATCAAATTGAGCTTGTTTGTTTGTTGATCTTGTTCCTTACTTGTTCTACACACTAAAAGGGTTAGATTGTTGCCATTACATGTGATAGATAAGCATCAAGATCGAAATCTAAGCTTGAAAAGGTATGGCTTATTTATGTGTTCTATGTGGCGGTTTGGTGTGTTTGTGAAGATCCACAAGGATAATCGTGTTAGTGTTTGATTAATCATCTCCTACCAAGTTAGTTATAAGCATTTATAGCTTATTTCGTGCTTATGTTCTTCGTGGTGGGTTGATTATTATATCATATTCTAAGTGGCGGTTTGATAAAAGAGGGGACAAGATCCACGTTTTTAGGAAAAAGGTACAAGGCGGTTTGACCAGTCAAAGGCGAGTTACCAACAGGAAGCGAGTTACTCGAGGCGGTTTGTCAAAACTCATAGCGAGTTGCCAAGTTTGGCCGGCGAGTTACTTTAATTTTCAGACGGCGAGTTGCCAAAATTCACGGCGGTGTGCTATTAAACAACAGGCAGCAAGTTACTTGATTTTTCTTAGCGGCGGTTTGCTTATTAAATCACACAGCGAGTTGGTCAATTTAGGAGCGATTTGAGGAATATTTCAGGCGGCGGTTATGGATAGCTACTGGTAGCGGTATTGATTTGTTTAGTCAGCCAACGGTTTGCTTTACAGGACGCGGCGGTTTTGTCAATTTACACGGCGGTTTGCTCAATTTTATTAAGTGGCGGTGTGCTTGTTTCAGCGGTTAGTTTGCCTCATCCAGATGGCGGTTGGTGTTGTTCATGGTGTCGGTGTGTTGTGTTTAAGTAAAATTAGTCTAGGTCATCTTCGGACTTTGGACTTAAATCGACACTTAATTAAACCATAACAAATCATTAAATCTAACCATAATCAAGGACTTAAAAGACATTATTCAAACAACAAACGAACATTAACATCAAACGATCATTCATTTACGGTTTTCTAGTGATTTTGTAAAATCCCGTTAAATCTTTTATCGGTTTAAATCTTAGACTTGTAAAATCCCGTAAACTATAAATCAAGATGTCTAATATGTCAAAAGATATCCAGTATTCCAGTTCCGATACCCGCCCACCAATGCTTGATAGAATAGACTTTAAATCATGGCAACAACGGATTCGTATGTATTGTTTGGGAAAAGATAATGGAGAGAACATAATGAAGTCTATTACTAAAGGTCCATTTCAAATGGGAATGGTCGTAGAAACTCTTGCTGAAGGAACTGAGGGTGCACTTCATCTAGGCCCAGAACGTGTTAGAGTCTTTACAGATCTTACAGTAGAAGAAAAGGAAAGGTATAAAGCTAACATTCGTGCTACAAATATCTTACTTCAAGGTATACCAAAAGACATCTACGTACTCATAAATCACTATATTGATGCCAAAGACATTTAGGACAATGTGAAGATGATTCTGGAAGGCTCTGAGTTAACAAAGGATGACCGAGAATCTCACTTATACGATGAATTTGAACACTTCTGCCAAATCAAAGGAGAAACCATTCATGTATACTATGTCAGGTTTACAAAGCTCATTAACGACATGAGAAAAATTAAGATGACCATGCCCAGAATGTAGCTTAACTCTAAGTTTGTAAACAACATGTTACCTGAATAGAGCAGATTCATAACTGAAGTCAAACTCAACAGAGGTTTGAAAGAGTCAAACTTTGATCAGTTGTATGCTTACTTGAAGCAACATGAGGTGCATGCTAATGAGAACAAAATTATGATGGAAAGGTTCATTCAACCAAATAATGATCCTTTGGCACAGTATCCAACACAATCATCCAAGTCTCATCAATTATCCTCAAAAGAACCATCTCCTGCTGACCACTTTCAACTGGACTCAGGAAGTCCTTCAACAGAAAACTTGATTGAAAGCTTATTAACAATCAACTTAGAGCTTCGTCTAATGCAAGGAACAAAGCTATGGTTCAAGACGGGAAAGTTGTGGTTCAAGATGTCTGATAAGTGCTTAATTACACATATCTTTTACCTCTAAAAACGAGCTTAAATGACCAAAAACAGACAAAAACTGGGAAATATAGGAGGCAGAACAGAGGAGGCATGATTAATCCTGGTGAGCGAAACCCATCAAGTTCTAACAAACTATAACGGCTAGGGGACACATAGCACGTGAATATGTCCAAGGCCAAAGCGATTCAAGTTCAAATACGTCAAGGACAGTATGTACTAATGCAAGCCCGGAGAGTGGAGCAGTAACTGGTTGAGAACAGTCGTTGTTTCTGCGGGGATCAGGTTACAGCGTTGATGATGATGTGATGATTTACCGAGAATGAGTATGGCACTCAATGGGGACCATGTCTTTGAGCTGATGAATGTGATGCATTCGAATCTGATGTTGATGAGGGTCCCACTTAGACCATGTTCATGGCAAATCTTACATCTGAAGATCCAATCTACGATGAAGTCGGGCCATCATATGACTCGAATAATCCATTTGAGGTACAAGATCATGATACCTTTGTAGATCATATGGATGAGTATCATGAAGTACACGAGATGCAAAACGATGTACAACACAACTACGTTGTTGACTCTGATGCTGACTATACGAGTGATAGTAATATTATTCCGTATGATCAGTATGTGGAAGACAACGAAGAACATGTTGTACAAAGTAATGTATCTTCTGTACGAAATGATGCACTAATGTCTATTCTCGATGAAATGCATGAACAGGGTGTACAAAGTAGATTAGCAAATAAGCCAGACATGGTAGTGAATGACTCAGTGACCTCTGAACTTGCGAGATATAAGGAACTGGTCGGGGAATATGAAAAACGGGCAAAGTTTGAATTAACTGATAGAGAACGAAAAATTGATGAACAAATGAGAATAATCATCTCGGACCGAAACAGAAAGGAAACTTCTTTAAAATCAGAACTTCATTCAGCACAAATACTACTTAGTTCTACCGTTGACCATTATAAGTCAAAGACAGAAGAAGTAACATTTTTGAAAAAGGATTTTAAACAAAAAGAAGACAAATTCCTTGAAGAGTTTTTGGACATAAAGAAATTAAAAGATAAGATTGAAGATAGATTATACAAACAGGATCAGTCTGTTCAAACAGTTCACAGTTGTGTAACCATAATCATTTTATGATGAAAAAACAAAGGTAGCACTAAGCTACAAAAATCCTTTTGTCTCTGCTACATGCAAAGCAAGCTCAGTCTGTTCTGTATAGTGGTCATGCACTTGTCACTACCAATCATGCACCCACTGTTATACATGACTCAGAGGATACGCGTGAGATAGCTGAGATAACTAGAAAAAAGAATGTTTTGAAATACAAAGCCCTTTATGTATGGAAAATAAAGTTAGGATTGCCCCCCCCCCCCCGATTACTCGAAAGAGAACTTTCTTGCAACCTTTGCTCCCCAAAGAAATCTGACCCCAGAACAGATATTTTGGTCCATAGATGACAATAACAGGAAAAAGGCTGAGACCTCAGTTCCAAAACCAATTTCAGCATTGACAGTGTATCCACCCAATACTCCTTTTTATGATGAAAAGAAAAAAGGTAGCAATAGACTACAAAAATCCTTTATATCTCACCCGTGTAAAGCAAGTTCAATCTGCCCTCTATAATGGTAATGAAATAGTTAGAACCAATCATGCACCTGCTGTTGTGCATGAATCAGGGGATACTCTTAAGATAGCTAAAATAACTAGGAAAAGAATGCTTAAGAAAGTGAAAAGCCCTCTGTGTGTTAAAAATAAGCTTAAGTTTGCACCTCCAGATTACTCGAAAGAGAATTATCTTGCAACCTTTACACCACAGAGAAATTTGACCGTAAAATAGATATTTTGGTCCCATGATATAAGCAAAATTGTGAAATCAGTTCTGAAACCACTTTCAGCATTGACAGTGTATCCACCCAATACACCTGCCAAGCTTGTCCCCAGGGTTCTTCTAACAAAAATTCATGTAAAAATTAATATTTACACTCTCATACAACTTTTTACGGAATTTGACAAAACTTGTAAAAAGAGAATCACACCAAGTGGTCTTATAGAAGGGGAAAGGGGTTTCGAACAAACTAAAGAATGTTACCTCACAGAAGTCATTCCATTTTTCAAAACTCTTAAACAATATTTTGAGGGAATCCAAAAGGCTCTCTTTAAAGAAGTTAAAGAAATGAAAGAAATTTTTAAACAAATGGAAAAGGAAGTGGATCAGAATGCAGTGGACAAGTAATGTGCTGAAATTGAACGAAAAAACCTTCTCATTGAAAATGAGAATCTAATTGCTAATTATTTGTCGAATGTGTTGTACGATATACAACAATCACGGTGTCTAGACCTTGAAGCTGAGATTTATAATTTACTACTTGAGATTCAAAAGGATGTTCATAATACAATGATAAAAAGTTTTAACAAACTTGAGGTTGATTACCTATATTTACAATTAAAGTATCAACACCTTCAAGAACGTTTTGGCAATAACAAATCACAAACATCTTAGGCTTCTCCTGAATTTGACTCATTCTTTGAAATCAACCAACTCAAAGAGCAGCTTCAAGGTAGAGACAACGTAATTAGAAACTTGAAATTTCAAGTCTCTAAAATGACTGACAGTTGTAGTGAGGTATATCGTGCTCAAGATGTCAAGGCCTTAGATTCTAATAATTTAGAATTAACAGAACATGTCAATGCTCTTCTTGAACAAAATGAGCATTTTAGAGTAGAAAATGAAAAGGTCAATCAGCATTACAAGGAATTGTATGATTCCATTAAGATTACGCATGCTAACACTAATGAAAAGACATCATCCATATTAACTGAAATTAAGAATCTAAAGGCCCAGTTAAAAAGCAAAATGTCTTGCGTCACTATGGACTCTGTCAAACCAAAAGTTCTTGCTCCTGGTATGTATGCCATAGATGTTGAACCAATCCCTCCTCGCCTTAAGAACAATATGAATGCTCATTTAGATTATATAAACCATCTTAAGGAAAGTATAGAAATAGTTTGTGAGATTGTAGAAGAAGCTAGAATAGTAAAACCACTAGATAATGCACTTAATTCTGCTTGTCAATACACGAAACTTTCTTAGGAATTGTTAGAATATGTGATTGGCACTTGCCTGAAAGAATTCAATGAAAGAGATAACAAGGCTGCCTCTACCCCTTTAACTAGGAAAAAGCAAGTTACTTTTAATGATACATGCGGAACTTCAACTAATAACACACAAAAACATGTAGTGCAACAGAAAGATCAACAGTCTAATGTCCATGTGAATCCTTCTACGGGAATAAGCAGTTCCACTGAAGCTAACAGATCAAAGCCTAGGAGCAAAACAAAGAACAATAGGATTATGCCTGCTAAGAGTGAGAATAAGAAGAAAGTAAAAGATCAGCCTAGGACCAATAAGTATAGATGGACAAAAGTGAATCGTGTTGATTCTAGCATTAGCTCTAAGCATGTTATAATTAATTCGAATTTTGAATCTGTGTGCAAAACATGTAACAAATGTTTAATTTCTATAAATCATGATATGTGTGTTGTTAAACTGTTGAATTCTATGAATGCAACCCCCACTGTTAAAAATAGTTTGAACGAGACCAAGCAGGTTTGGAAAGCAACATGTAAACTGTTTGCTAATGTTGGTTATCAATGGAGAACCACAAGAAAGAAATTCACCTTAGGAGAACATAATGTTGGTCATCAATGAAGACCCACAGGAAAGAAATTCACCTTAGGAGAACATTGCCCTTTAACTAGGTTTCCTATGAAATGTTATACTATGTCTGCTAACCAATAGGAACCCAACAAAGTTTGGGGATCCGAAATTCCAAACTCTCTATCTTTGTCTGTTTTCAAATGCAGGTCGTACAAATCGTCCTTTGGTACTTAGACTCAGGCTGCTCAAAACATATAACGGGGAATCGCTCAAGGCTAAAGAATTTCATGAAAAAGTTCATCGGGATGGTCTGATTCGGGAATGATCATTTTGGTGCTATTATGGGTTATGGAGATTATGTGATTAGTGACAGTGTGATCTCTAGGGTTTATTATGTGGAAGGACTTGGTCACAATCTATTTTTTGTAGGGCAATTTTGTGATTCTGATCTTGAAGTTGCTTTCAGAAAACATTCATGCTTTGTACAAAACATGGAGGGTGTGGACTCACTTAAAGGTTGCTGTAGCACTAATTTATACACAATATCTGTTGATGAAATGATGAAGTCCTCTCTAATATGCTTATTGTCAAAAGCCTCCAAGAACAAATCATGGTTGTGGCATCGTCGGTTAAATCATTTAAACTTAGGAACAATTAATGATCTTGCACAAAAAGATCTGGTAAGAGGCTTACCAAGGTTAAAGTTTGAGAAAGATCATCTTTGCTTAGCTTGTTAACTTGGAAAGAGCAAGAAATACTCCCACAAACCTAAATCTAAAAACACCAACATGTATTTCTAAATACCTTCATATGGACCTATGTAGTCCAATGAGAGTACAGAGTATTAATGGGAAGAAATACATTTTAGTCATCATGGATGATTACTCGAGATTTACATGGGTGAAGCTTTTGAGATTAAAGGATGAAACTCCAGAGTTTGTCATCAAATTTCTTAAGCAAATACAAGTTTGTCTCAACAAAACAGTCAGATACATTCGAACAGATAATGGCACAGAATTTGTCAGCCAAGTTCTGTCTGAATACTATGAAAATGTCGGCATATTTCATCAAAAATCTATTCCTAGAACCCCTCAATAGAATGGCGTTGTCGAAAGATGGAATCGTACTCTTGTGGAAGCTACTCAGACAATGCTGATATTTTTGAAAGCTTCAATGTTTCTTTGGGCAGCAGCTGTCGCTGCTGCTTGTTACACCCAAAACCGATCCCTAATTCATATTCTTCACAACAGAACCCCATATGAGCTGGTACATGATAAGAAACCCGATCTTGTATTTCTCTGAGTTTTTGGTGCTCTTTGTTACCCTACAAATGACAGCGAAGATCTTGGAAAATTGCAAGCAAAAGCTGATTTTAGGATTTTTGTTGGATATGCTCCAAGTAGGAAGGGTTATAAAATATACAACAAAATAACCCAACGAATAATGGAAACAATTCATGTCCATTTCGATGAGCTGAATTAGACAATGTCTACTAGTTCAAGACCCGAGCCTATCTTAATGACGCCTGGACAAATCAATTTAGGGATCGTTCCAATTTAAGTCCCTGCAACAACGTATGTACCACCGACCAATAAAGATTTAGAGATTCTATTCTAACCGATGTTCAATGAATACTTTGAACAATCTAGAGTTGATAGAACGGTACCTTCGGCTACTGCAGTTAATGCTTCAGTTGTCTTAACGGGTACTTCTGTTTCTACAATGATTACTCGGGATGCACCTTCTACAAGTTATTAACAGTCATCCTCATAAGTGCAACCTCCCGTCTTTCATCAAGGTGTTGTAGCTGGACTCACTTTTGAAGATAACCCAATTGCTCAAGCTGATCTACCTCCATTAGTTAACCCTACTGCTCAAGCAAGTAACTCTGCAAAGTTATCATCAGGGGATGGTAGTTCAGCTAAACCCAACCAAGTTAATCAACCACCTGATCATCTCAGAAAATGGTCCAAGAATCACCCTCTTAATAATGTAGTTGGCAATCCTTCTCATCCGGTATCCACCAAAAAACAGTTAGCCTCCGATGCCTTGTGGTGCTTATACAAGTCTGTACTATCAAAAGTCTAACCAAAGAACTTCAAGATGGCCATGAATGAAGATAGTTGGTTTCAAGCTATGGAAGACGAAATTCACGAATTTGATCCACTTAAAGTATGGGAACTAGTACCATGCCCAGACTATGTAATGATTATCGCTCTCAAGTGGATTTAGAAAGTAAAGCTTGATGAGCATGGTGATGTTCTGAAAAATAAGGCACGGTTAGTAGCAAAGGGATATCATCAAGAGGAGGGTATTAATTTTGAAGAATCATTTGCTCATGTTGATCAGATAGAGGCTATCATAATTTTCATTGCCAATGTGGCCAGCAAAAACATGGACATCTACCAGATGGATGTCAAGACTGCTTTTATGAATGACGAGTGCAAGAAGAAGTTTTTGTCAGTCAACCAGAGGGCTTTGAGGATCCAGATCATCCTACACACGTCTATCGTCTGAAGAAGGCTCTTTATGGGTTAGAGTAGGCACCAAGGGCATGGTATGACACATTATCAAGGTTCTTTATGGCAAACAAATTCTTCAAGGGTGCAGTAGATCCAATGTTATTCACTCGCAAATTAGGCAAACATATCCTTTGTGTTTATATATACGTAGATGATATCATTTTTGCCTCAACTAATCATAATGCGTGTAACATTTTTTCAAAAGAGATGAGCTTCAAATTTCAGATGTCGATGATGGGACAAATGTCGTTTTTCTTAGGATTACAGGTTTCTCAAAGTCCCGAAGGCATCTTTATTAACCAAGCAAAATATGCTCTCGAAACCTTAAAGAAATATGGAATGGATCTTTTTGACCCTGTCGATACACCTATGGTTGATCGATTAAAACTAAATGAAGATCCCTTAGGGATTTCAATTGACCAGACTCGATTTAGAGGAATGGTTGGCTCCCTAATGTACCTCACTGCCAGTAGACCTGACCTTGTATTCGTTGTGTGCATGTGTACTAAATATCAGGCTAAGCCTATCAAAAAGCACCTAGAAGCAATAAACGGTTCTTTCGGTACCTAAAAGGAACCATTAACATGGGTCTTTGGTATTCGAAGGACAACACTATGTCTCTAACAGCTTATGCAGATGCAGATCATGCGGGATGTCAAGATTCAAGAAGAAGTACATTGGGAAGTGCTTAATTTCTTGGAGATAGATTGGTTAGCTGGTCATCAAAGAAGTAGAGAAGCACTACCATCTCAACCACAGAGAGGCTGAATACATAGCAATGTCTAGATGCTGTGCTCAAATCATTTGGATGCGTTCACAGCTAAAAGACTACGACTTTGGCTTCAATAAGATTCCTCTATACTGTGATAACAAAAGTGCCATTTCTCTCTGCTGCAACAATGTCCAGCACTCACGGTCAAAGCACATCAACATACGTCACCATTTCATTCGAGAACAGGTGGAAAATAGAGTGGTTGAACTTTACTTTATGGCAACAGACTATCAACTTGAGGACATACTCACAAAAGCATTACCAAGAGAGTGTTTCAAATTTCTACTCCCTCGTCTTGGGATGAAGAGTATTACCCCAAAAACTCTCAAACGCCTTCAAGAAGGAGAAGATGAGTAAAGAAGTGTCTTCGTGTATCCTTTATACATAATTGATCAAAAAAAATTGTATGTATATATGCTTTATTATTTAATGGCTTGCAGTTATTTCAGATTGCAACCCGGTTCTCATTCTGAGGAAAGATTGTCGATTAATCGACAGCTATTCCTAAAAACGGGTAATTAATTTCACCCGGGCATGGATTACTTCATATCCATGCATCCTGAGAATAATGTACATTTCAGTGTGTTTTTCTTTTTTCAGAAGAGAAGTCTTCTAGGTTATAACCAAAATAATTCTTCTTTATTGATTCTTCAAAATTATTTGTGTTAATCATGGTGGTTAAATGTTGTTGGAAAATAATTAGTCTGTGCTGTTCAAATAAACTTTTCAACTAAAACAACGACTACTGCTCTTTAAATAGAAAATGGGTCATTGTTTGAGGGGGAGAGTGAGTTTGAAAATTTATTTCATTAAAACAGTTTCTATTACATCTCATGGAAAATGTTTTTGTATTTGAAAGAGGTAATAATTTGAGGGGGAGTTAATTAATTTAACTCAAAGGGCCAAAATTGTCTATGGTTGGAAGGTTTAGGGTCTTAATTGCAAATTTCTATATGTTTCCTAGCTTTTATAATCAATAGAGACTAAATCTGCCAACTCTCAAACTCAAAATAACCTTAGAAATACAAATATCTAAAAATAAAAGGAGATAGAAACCTTAGGGACTGAAACTGCCAACTTTAAAACTTAGGATATAAAAGGGGTGGCGGTTTACATTTTGGTCAAACCTTTATAAAATCGGTGAAACCTCTCTCTCTCTCTCTCTCTCTCTCTCACTCAAACACGCAAACCGCCACCAACAACCCGCCATCTTCAATCTTTGATTTCCTGTGTTTTTCTTGCAAAGGTAACAATTAAATCGTGTTCTATGCCTTTTATTCTAACTATAGATCAAAGGAATCGAATTAAAATGCACTAAAATGAGTAGATTCTTTAGAAATCAAATCTAGGGTTTCGAAAATTAAAATTAGTGTGTGGAAATTGTAATTGAAAGGTGGGAAAGGCGCGGATAGGATCTGTGATCACTAATCTATGTCTGTTTAACCATAGTTCAAATAAATGCTTGCCTTATGAATGTTTTAAAATTCGTTTTTGAGCAAAACTCATTAGAGTGTTTGGATCTATGCTTTTAATGCTGAGATATGGTGTCTAGGATTAGTTGAAGGTTATTTGATATTTATTAGTGATCAGTTATCTATTGAATGCATGTTTTGATTATTTCTAAGTGGTGGTTTGATTCATTTTAAGTCAAATAGGGTCTGTTGTGGTTGTTCTCTGTGTATCTAGGTTTAGGTGTTGTCTATTTCTCAAAATAGATTGTCTGAACTATGCTTGATTACCCCCTTTAAGGTATTAATCGCTCTCGTAGCCAAAAGGCAATGTTAAGCTTAATCTGTGTGTAATGATCTAGTTTAGATTGTTCAAAATGTTTGCTGAGTGATTAGGATGAACTTGGATGCCTGGTTTATGTTAGCAATTGCCAAAATGATAGAAATTTAAACGTTAGGTTTCTATTTATTCATGGCGGTTTGCCACATTCATGATGGCAGTTTGATTATTTACTAGGTAGCGGTTTGCCATGTCCACTATAGGTGGCGGTTTGATTATTTTAATATTATTTTATTCTTTCAGGGAAACTGCTGCATCGCAGCGGTTTGGTTTAATTAATTTGTAATAATAAAATAATCAATCCGCTACTTCAATTTTTTATTTACGATGGTAATTTGATGCATAGCGGTTTGCTTGAATTTTTATATTATTTTAATCCAACAGGTAAACCGCTGCATGGCAGCGGTTTAGAAGAATGCTTTTAATAATATTTAAATATTTAAACGGCCATTTCAAAATTTTCTAATATGGCAGCGGTTTGATTAAATATTATTTAAATCTTCATGGCGGTTTGGTGATTTTACCAAACAACGGCTTGCTCAAACATCCATGCGGCGGTTTGGCAACCTGCTGTACGGTAGTTTACTCAAACCACCTCATAGCGGTTTGGTAATCTACTGGGCGGCGGTTTGGGCCAATCTCTTATGATTTGGCCTATGAGGCCCGCGAACCACTCAAGGCCCTTTTCAAAGGCCCATTCACATAGCTATCACCCATCCGGGATTAGTTAACATGTGAATAAGTCTGTTGGATGTCCTAATGTGTTGCATTTCATCAAACCCGAGTTAATCATGACTTAATCAATCGTTGCATGGCATGTTAAGCTCAAAGCTAACATTTTCATCTAACATCGATTATCTGCTATATGTGTCTATCTGTGTTGACTCTCTTTAGCAGATAAAATGGTAGAAGAAAATGTTCCCTCTCAAGCTCCTACAAGAACAGACGAACAGATTCTATCTCGCTCTGCATGGTTACAAATCAAAAATAGAAATCTTCTTTTAGACATACAAAAGATGCAGAAGAATCCCATATTTCATATCTCGGTGGACATTCTACGAAACACCAACTTCTTCAAAGCTTTCACCACTTCCGCTAGGTTCCCTCTATCTACATTCAGCAGTTCTGGAATACCATGTCTTATGATGAAAAAATAGGGATTTATAGCTTTCAACTTGATGAACAAAGGTTTACACTGAGTGTTGATCTGCTTCGAAAGGCCCTTGACATTACCCATGTCGATCCAGCTCACCCATTTGAGTCACCTTCTGCTGGTGATGTTGTTATGGATTTTGTGAATCAACTGGGGTATCCTAAACTGATTCAATTTGTCTCCAAGATGCGTGTGAACCATTTGTATCAGCCATGGAGAGCAATTCTTTCCCTGATAAACCAATGCTTAACTGGCAAGACATCTGGCAGTGACAAACCCAGACACCCTGTTCTACAAATGTTATGGGGTATCGTCACAAGAAAAAATGTTGATCATGCAGAACTTTTGTGGGAAGAATTTGTTCAAGGAATCCAGATATCCCATAAGGCCAGTCAGAAAATCCCTAACAAGAAACCAATTCCTCACATCATTCCTTATGGCTGGTTTACCAAGCTGATAATCTACTATTTAGGGAGTAGATACAATATTCACAAAAGACCTGAGTCTGCAGTTCATATTACAGGAGATGATTTCCTACATGGAAATCTCAAGTTTGTCCCTAAAGGTGAAATGGATGAAGTGTTTGGAATGCGTATTCCCAAACACTTGATTACTGAAGCTATCCAACAGTCACCTTACTATCAGTAATATCTGGAAATGGTTGTTCAAAAACCCGAAGTCACAAAAGAAGGAAAGAAGAAGAATGTTTTTGAAACTGAGAAATCCAAAAAGCTAGCACCGGTCAAACAAACAAAGCAGGCTCCAGCTAAACAACCTAAGCCTCCGAAAAAGAAACCCTCCAAGCCTATTCCTTCAAGGAAAGTTTGAAAGGGAAAGATTCCACTCAAGCTTGTTGATGAAGAAGAAGAAGAAGAGGTTCAACAAGAACCTGAACCTCAAGGCGAAGATGTAGATTCTGATTATGAACTTGCAATAAAAATGAGTTTGGATTCCTTTCAGGCACAAAGTAAAGGTGAAGGTAAAGGTGAAGATTTTGAGTTCGAACGTGCATTAAAGATGAGTTTGGATTCCTTTCAAGCCCAAAGTCAGGCACCTGTTGGCGGAGTGGCTATCCGTGAACCAGTTTCGGAAACAATCTGAAAACGTCCTAAAGTAGAGGGCAAGGGTAAGGCCATTGTAACTGAAGAACAAGTGACACATTCACTGTTAGATCTGCATAAGTCAAAGAAGAAAACTACTACAGATTAATTTATTCTTCAAAGGCGTGTTCCAGCAACTCATGATGCAACAACAATACCCTCTTCTCAACCTCAAGATGATACATCTGAGAAAGTTGTCCAAGAAACCTCATCACCAATTGACTCTACAAGTGTTGCTGCTAAAGATACTAATTCAGAACGAACAAACAGTGATACAGGAACTGAGGTTCGTAAAGGTGATGAAGAACAAGGTGATGAAGCATCAACTAAAGTGGCATTAGAAGAGAAGACCACAAATATTGATGAAGACCAGACTGGATCAGAACTTGGTAAAACAACCAATTTTAGATCTCCACCAGAGCATGAAAAGAAGGATGAAAACCAGGATGGATCACACCCTGGAAAAAGTCATGTGCCTTTTGCTGGACTAGACCTTGAGCACATGGACGAAGACTTCTACGCTACGGTTTACCCAAACATTCATGATAATCTTAAACTCAGAATTGATGAACACGTCTTGTTAAAGAATCCTACAAGTCCAACCAGAACACTATCTTCAATGAAGAATATGGATGATACAGATAAATTTGGGGATCAGTTCCTTAATGACAAACCAACTGAAGATGAACAAGGTAAACCTAAAGTGGATGCCAAAGTTGTATCTATGGTAACTGATCCTAGTCATTAAGCCGACACATCAGTTCCTCCAGTGTCTACTACGGTAATTGATTTATCATCTGCTCATCCGTATCCACCGCCTGTCCATTCACAAATCATTACAGCTACAACCGGAACAGCAATAACAATCTTGTCACTACCACCACCTCCACCAACACAAAGCTCAACGGATCTTGAGTTGGCTGCTAGAGTCTCTACTTTAGAAAAGAGAAATGCAGAATTGAAGTGAGTTTTCACGACTCAGAACAAGACGATCATGAATTTTGCCTTCAGGATCTACAAACTGGAACATCATGATCTGAACTATCGGATCAACAACTATGTATGTGAGACTGTGAAAGAAAATGTGCATATGGCATTTCGAGCTCCCCTTCTTCAAAGCTTTTAAGACTTATCTGATAGTGAAATGAAAGAAATGCTCTAGCAGCGAATGTTTGAAAGTGGCTCATACAAAGAACACCCAGAACATGCAGAACTATATGACGCTCTTGAACGTTCAATGAATCAGGACAATCAAGAAGAACTTCATAAAGAGTTGTCCAAGTCAAGGAAGAGACGTCGCGACGATCAAGATCCTCCTTCTTCTCCACCAAAGGACTCAGATCAAGAAAAAGAAAAGAAAAGGCAGGATTCAGATGCTTCTGGCTCAAATCCACCTCCTCCTAAGGATTCTGAGCAAAGTACGAAGAAAAAGAAGGACTCTGATGCATCTGCTTCAAGACAACCTTCTGCTCAGATGTCATCAGCCTAGAAAATCACTGACACACAGGACACTCCTTCTAGCTCCTCTAAACAACAGCAAGCTCCACCACCTGTATCGCCTACTGACGACACTCCAACACCAGATGAAGGACATATCTCATATTCAGAAGATAACGATAATGTACATCTCCTTAAGATTAAGCCCAAAGCTGAGTGGTTGAAGCCTGTTCCTGAAGAAGAAAGACTGACTTCACCTGAACTGGAATGGGTCTTTCCTCCGAATTATTTTCCTGAACCCGAGAACAACTGGGCCAATGCATTTTCCACTACATATCAAGATCCCGAGGAAAACAAGCTACTTAGGAAGACAGGTGATATGGGATCCTTCATCAAATGGTTTTGCAAACAGATAGGGAAGAAGAAGCTCTGGAAAGCC
The DNA here is from genome assembly GCA_026074375.1 of Tanacetum coccineum. Taxonomy (NCBI): domain Eukaryota; kingdom Viridiplantae; phylum Streptophyta; class Magnoliopsida; order Asterales; family Asteraceae; genus Tanacetum; species Tanacetum coccineum. The sequence goes on along the minus strand of BQNB010079561.1, from coordinate 11,152 downwards.
AACCTGGAAGGTCGAGCTTTCAACGTTGTTAAAGCCTTTCAAAAGAATAACATCTTTCTTCAATTTCAGATGGAAGAATGTCATAAGCTGTTGACTGATAAGGTTGATTTGGTTAATCCTGAGGGTCATAAGGTTCTACGTGATATATACAAACCATTACCTCTAGGAGGTCCACCAGGCCAGGTAACTATTCAACCACAATTTTTCTCCAACAAGGATCTGGAATATCTTTTATCAGGTGATAAAGAAAGAAAGACTACCTTGTTAATATCCAAGCTTAAAGCCGCTAACTATCCAGACTTTTGGCTTAAAGAACTAGTACCGTCACCATGGATTAAAAGTGAACGTCAATACGATATTAGTGCAGCCTATGGCATTACACACTAGTGGTTTAAGCGAAAGGAATTCTACATCAACAAATACCGTGCCCCCTCTAATCGTCATGCAGTCAGATCCCATATGCGAATTCTCAGTGTTATCAGTCTTAAGACATATGAAAGATACGGTTACAACTATCAGAGAGAGATTGTTCTACGCAGAGCTGACTACAAAGAGTACAAGATTTTGGAAGCTGACTTTAAAAATCTGCATCCGAATGATTTTAAAGATCTGTATCTGCTTCATCTTCAAGGAAAGCTTACCCACCTCTCTAAATATGACAAACTGCATCTACATACCGCAATCAACTTATGGATCAAGAATATTGTCATCAAGAAACGTGTGGAAGACTTGCAGCTCAAAATTGAAAGCTATCAAACAAAGCTCAATCTTGAACAACCAAACTGGGATGCAACTGACTATCTTTTTAAAGAAAATTACACTATTGTCGCCAAGCCAAGAGGCATAATTTACAGAGATAGAAATGATCAGAAGAAGATTATGCGAC